>RXON01003268.1:0-33804 GCA_009667805.1 Leptobrachium leishanense
AGTTACCTCTTGGTTCAGGGCCATTAATCGTCCAAAACACCATTTATAAGTGAGTGTTTCATTGATTGAGTTGAGGTTGGAGTAGCCATGTACAACCGAGAAGACTCAGAAGTTGCAAACATACCTATCCACTAAACCAAAAACAACACTGGGATACCTGCTGCGTGTCAAACATAACCTCAATGCATGTGGACATCCAACATGAAACAATACCTTGCCAATATGTTTACACTTTACATCACGTCATTCAGCTTCATCTTATTTAGAGTGTTAAAGCCTTCTTGTTTACAGAGTGAGATGTTTGGATAATCTTGGCAGATTTACTGCCCGACATGCGCCTAAACCTTTTATCCACCTTAGTCTGGATGTGACTGACTGGACGATACACATCAATTCCACATGGCAAAACTATAAAGGTCATATAAATCCATCTTCTGAAAGTCCATATAGAGGAACAGCAAAACATCCTACTGGGTATCTCAGAGTCTCATCCAACTAGACAAGATTTACTGTCGAGATACAATATTTCTAGGAAGACCAGTGCCACATCACACAATAGCTGGATCCAGTACGGCTTCAGAGTGTCCCATATTCATGAAGGTCTTTACTCTGGACTTACATTTAATATTAGGTGCACGAGTCTGAGAGGTAATTTACTACACTGTCACGTTTCCCTACGAGGCTACACCTTGACATACAGATTTCAGCCTAGAAAAGGGACTTAATGCTGATAATAAATTAATTAGTAATGGAAGGTTGTCCACAGATTTCCCATGATACATCTTCCAACCCCAAACATTATTTATCAAATCATTTCCCTCTGTTAATGAAGTCCAGAATCCACCTTCTAGAATTTTATTCCGAAAACAAACCCGGTGACTTTGTATAAATCGATGACTTGCCTGAGCCGCGATTTAACCACAAAGCCCCATACATACATTTACAGGAGGAGTTAATGTACGTGCACGGTGCACTCCTGACTCTCCCTGTCCTGCTCACTCGTGATTTGGTTCCCTTTGACAGTAAAATATGTGATGTACCAGTCATGTTGGATATTTCTCCTGCTGAGCATGGAGCACATTCGTGGCAACAGGAATAGATTCCAGACTGCGGGGTCTTTCTGCTTCCAGGCTGGCAAGACTCTGAGCACTGAGATTTTGGGATCTGGATAATGGGTAAAATGAGATACTGGATGAAACTCCAGAGGCCAAAGAGCAAATGTATATTGTTATTAGGTGATTTAAAGACCAGTATTAGAAGAATATATGACATTGAAAAGGTTTATGGAGAAGATAGACTCAGGATGCTGTTGTCTGCCGTATCCATCATTCTGTCAAGATGAGCAGGAACGAGTGGGAACACAGTTCCTCAATTGTTTTTTCAGAAGGAACACCGTTCCCTTTTTTTCCGCACACACTGGGAAGCTTTTATTAGGGTCCAATCATATGATTCCTTATTCATTCCCCAGAATCATGTGACATTTATTACAAATATCATAAGGATTCCCTAAACCCAGCCTGTCTATGTTTACATATTGATGTCAATGTGCATGTGGAGTGGTAAGTGTGACATGTCAATGGTTAATTGATGAACAGAATTATTGGAAAAAAAACTCGCGATACGCCAAATGTTAGCGAATTGCCAGTGAAATACAGAGAACTTTGACGGCAGTGAAATCCCCCATAGAGAAGCAATGATTAATCTATTCACATTGAACAGCAGCGACATGGCAGTAAAATGCCCTGATGTTCTGCGGTTTCATTCGGCAGTTTTAAACAGGCGAATCCCATAGGTTTCAACGTTACAAAATATTCCCTGTTTTTATCCAATATTTATTCAACCATTTATTCTTTCAACTTGCAACAAAAAGTCTCTTTATTTATTAGGATTTTTTAGGCATTTTAAGATTTTTTTCCGCCACATCTTTGATTACGTTTTTTTATTACATGGCATTTTTTTAATATTATTCTGTAACAGGCCTTTTTATTTTTATTCATCCTATTGTCCCACATGCCGAGGTCTGGGGGCCGCAAGGGTGGGGGAGTGGGATTTCTACTCTCTCCTAACTGCACTTTCCAGCCTATTCCTCCCATACCCTCCCTTCTATTCCCCTCCTTCGAAGTCCATGTTGTCCACCTCTTCCACCCCACACCCCTACACAGTAAACTACCACCCCATGGCTCTCCTGGACCCTTTTTGGAACATTTCTCTGCCTGGCTCCCTCACTTTCTCTCATCTGTCATTCCATCTCTAATCCTTAGACCTTAACATTCCCTTAGGCTTTAACATCTAACTGCACTGACCAAGCCACTGACATCTAAAACTCCGATTTCTCCACATCAATCGACAAACTTGCTCCCACCTCTCTCCAGTCTACATGAAGGCCTAACCGCCAACTGTGGCACACTAAATACACACGCTATCTTTGCCGATGTTCCAGGGCAGCTGAATGTGGTTGGAAGAAGTCTCACACTTTGGCTGACTTCCTGCACTACAAATTCATGCTCCGCTCCTACAGTCTCGCTTTATCCATCGCTAAACAATCTTATTTCTTGTGCCTTATCTCATCCTTTATTCATGAATATAGTCGTCTGCTTCATATGTTCAATCTGTAATGCGCCCGCTTTTACTCAACCTTCCACAGTCCTCACTGCTGTCAGCTTTTCTGACTACTTCACCGATAAGATTTCTAGACTCAGACTAGAGATTTCTTCATTGCCCTCCTCTGCCAACCATTCAACCCCATTAACTACCTCACTCCCTGCCCCCTCTTCTACTATGTCTTCTTCTCTGGTCTCAGAGGAGGATGTCTAAGACGGTTTCATGTCTTCCTGCCCGACCAACTGTCCCCCTTGATCCCCTCGCACCTTACTCGTTCTGTTCTACCAGTCATTGTCCCTGCTTTGACTCATATTTTTAACTTCTCCCTCTCCTCCGGAGTCTCGCCTTCTGCATTTAAATGTGCGTTGATCACCCCCATTCTAAAGAAGTTACCTCTTGTGGACCATGTTACAGTTTGCCTTTCAGCTGTCTCTGACTGGATGACTTCATGTTTCCAAAAACTCAACCTCTCGAAAACTGAACTTCTCATCTTCCCTCCTTCTAAAGCCTCTATTCCTGCACCCATCTGCCTTCAGCTGAATGATGCCACCATTACTTCTTCCTCTCAGGCTCGTTGCCTTGGGGTCCTCTTGGACTCTCATCTATCCTTTACTTCTCACATTTAGTCTCTAACAAAATCGTGGTACGTCCAATCTAAAAAACATTGCACGCATCTGTCCCTTTCTTAATCAGGACTCTGCTACAATGCTCACCCAAACACTTATTATCCCCATCTTGACTACTGTAACTTCCTTCTCTCTGGCCTTAAGAGATCCCATATTCTCCCTCTGCAGTCTGTAATGAATGCCGGTGCCAGAATCATACACCTCACCTTCCACACCTCCATTACCTCACCTCCTGCACCTCAGCCCTTTGTCAATCTCTACACTGGCTCCCTGTTTCCTTTAGAATCCATTTCAAAATACTGGTGCTCACATACAAAGCTATCCATATCCACGCCCCTGCCTACATCTCCTCCTTTATTATCAGGTATACCCCCATCCATTCCTGACCACTTCGCTCTGCCAATGATCTGATACTATCACTTCCTAATACCCGCACCCCCAACTCCCACCTTCAGAACTATTCCTGTGGTACCGCCTTTCTATGGAACTCCATCCCCCGCAACATTAGACTCTCCTCGTCTCTCCTGTCCTTCAAGAAGTCTCTGAAAACACATTACTTTAGAGAAGCTGTCACACCTGGGGCGCCTGGAGGGTCTCAGGGGGGTTCCGGGCACACAACACCGCTGGCTGCACGAGTGCCAGGAGCTCCGGCGGTGCCCGGCATGCTTGCGGCTGATATGCGGTGGGGTGGGGCGCGGCATGATGATGCGTAGCCGCCGGCCTTTAAGTAAAGAGCACGCGCCCTGACTCCTTGCCTTGACGTGGAGTTATTTTCCCGCAACGCTGAGTGTTTCGTGTATTCGATTCACTGATTCTATATTTCTTTGATTCAGTTACTCTGTTGCCTTTTCTGAATGTACGAGGACCCTCTCTGTTAGTGACCTGGACTGCTTATTGATGATTCTATCTTCTACTCAGTCCGTATGTATGGTTTACCCCAGAGCAGCCTCAGAACGATTGCTGATCCTGCCACACGCTGACTTAAGATACATATCTGTTGCCAACCCTGCTTGTATACGAACCCTCTTTGCTACCGATTCAGTCTTTATGAGTACCTCCTCTGTTGCCAACCCTGCTTGTATATGAACCCTCTCAGTTGCCGACCCGGATTGTGATACTGACCAAGTTGTTTCTGACTCATGTAATATAAACAACCAGTACAGGTCTAAGGCAGGTTATTCCTCATCTGACAATGAGGTTAACCCCTTCCACCCTAGTGTATGCTCAGTATGAACACCTACTGACAAAATCTCAAAATTATACTCATTGTTACTGGTGTGTTTGTTTTCCCTGGCTCGGAGTGATAGGGTTAGTGGTCCCGCCCACACAAGGATCAGAGGATTTAGAGATCTGTCGAAAGGGTTCCAACCACGGTTATCGAGTGAGAACGTGACAGAAGCCTATCAGCTCACTCTATGATCCCTCACTGTACATCTCTTGCTCCATCTTCCCAATCAGCCCACATGCAATCTGCTACTTCACATACTCCAGGTACCCCACCTACTCTGTCACCCCTCTCCTCTTAGATTGTAAGTTCTCGAGCAGGGTCCTTCCCTCCTACTGTTCCACGTGTGTAACGTGTATGTATTTTTGTTATTCTGCCTCTCCCATTGTACAGCGCTAAGGAATTTGTTATCACTTTATAAATGCTTGTAACTGTAACTGTCTGTTCGTCTGATTTATTAATCAGTTTTTTGGTGGTTTGAAGATGCATTCGGTGGTTTATCGAAAACTTAATCAGTGTTTTTCTGACGGTTTTTAGGATCGATCCGGTGGTTTGCGGCTACGTTCGGTGGGTTTATAGACGGCATTCAGCGCATCGATTCGGCACACTACTTGGACCCTGTGGTGAATGCTGAATTCTCTGCAGGGTCAGTGAATTAGGGTTAGAAGTGCGCCAAAGGAGTGAGCACTGAAATTTCGCTGAGCTTTCATTGCTCTCTGAATAACCTCTTATGTGTCCAGGTGTAACGCTGAGATCTTTCCCCGTGGAGTCTGAGGATGTGCTGCCTGCAGTATCTTTTCTTGCATAACACGCAATTTAGGGTGCCCTGCTTTTCTTCTTGCTTTAACATCTGTAGCGCTGTTTAAAGATTGTGTTTGCTGCATTTAAATATTATGGCCACCAGAGGGAGACAGAGACATAATGGACTATGCTGGACATAAACTGAACTACAATTTCCATCATGCTTTGTGGGAGTACAGGAAGTGGGTGGGGTGGGGTAGGAAGAGGAAGACATCAGCAGCCTCGTGCAGGGGAGAGGCAGAGTGAGCCGAGCGGTGAAAGGTGGAGGACGCACGTGAAACCTCACTGGTGCTGGAGATCGGGACGGTGACCCTGCAGAGACCTACCTACGCACCGCTGAAAGGTCTGAATGATAATCTGGTTCTGGCTGGACCCTGAGTTAGGAGACCGCGATGATTCATTGGGAGTGCAAGCAGTAGATCATTGTGCGCAGTGTGGAGATCGGCCAAGCAGGGAGCGGATCCGGTGGCACAGAGTCCCAATACCCAGCGGAGAGAAATCATTGATCGGGTGCTGAACAGATTGTCTATCGGATGGGTGAGAGGCCTCACAGGCCGCAGTTCCAAAAAAAAAAAAAAGGGTGCAGTATTATTTAAATCCACAGGGCCCCAACGTGACTAGTCAAAGATTTGCTTATTTCATTCACTGGCCAGTTGAATACAGTACCCGGGTACCCGAGACAATACACATACACACTGTTGAGCTATTATTCACGGGACTTACACTCCAGAACTGAGGGGGTTAATCTTTTTCTTTTGCCACCGCGTGTTTTTCCCGCGTTACGAAATCCTGTCGTTTAAATACCGTATCTACATTATATATACATCTTTATTGGGATCAGTAAAGAATATAATCTATAAAAATCCACAACAGTGCTGGTGTATATTTATTCCCTAGTGCGGTGAGACTAACCCGAGGTTAATTCAGCGGCTCCTCCGGGAGTGAGAGCTTCACATCATTTATCTAGATCTGCCATGTTGTATTGATACTGCAAATGATCGTTATCCACTGATTCATCTCATCCCACATTGATTTAAATCCAATAGTTACCTGTTTCGGCGTTTTCAAATCCAGTTACTACAACACATTAGAATTTAGTGTCACCTGGTTATGTGGATTCTTCCAGCATATTATACTTTTTTCCACCAGCAGCTGCTCGTTACGCGGAGCCCAAGGGTCAAAATAACCGACGTACGTAAAACCCCTGAATCCATTGGCCAATGCTTTCCAGTTTGATATCCTGTACCACGTGACGAATTCTCCATCGTCATTGAAAAGCTGATATCTCTCTGTGGAATCCAGCATTTCCAGCTTTCTCACAAAGTGATGTAACTTTACATGAAAGATACAAAGTATTGACATTAATGAACCATTAAAAAACATAACATAACACACTATATACTGTGTGTGTTAATTCTATCAGCACAAGCACCGCTACCAGAATCAAGACCAATCCATCTTTTTTTTAAACTAAATCTATAGTCTGGAGGCCAGGGCCGGATTAACATAGGGGTATTGGAGATGCAGCTCCAGGCCCATGTTCCATAATAGGCCCAGAGAAAGAATGGCTACTGTATGTCTGCACTGATGGTCTTTGGACCCCTGTATCTCCAGAACGGTAGCAGCTACAGGGTCATGTGTGGTATCATTGGAAAGACTAGAGTATGACCTTTCCATTGCTACTAAAAGTAACCAGTTTTGATATACTTTTATTTTTAATTAGTTATCTTTATGTTTTTTTCTAATGCAGCACTGTTGTTCTCTTTTCAATCATAAAGTGAACGATGATGCTGCACTAACTCACCTTCTAATTTCCCACGATGACAGCAAGTTTGGAGGCAATGGCACAATGTATTATTATGCATTGGTTACAGTAATCTAAAACCTAAACCGCAGTATTGCAGAGAGGAGCGCGAGGGGTACTTTGGAAACCTGCATCTCTGATCTTATCACTACACAAGGTCAAGTGAGGTGTCATTGGAAAGGTCAGAGTCTAGCCCTTCTACCGATATCAAATATGAGCACGTAATGTGTAAAATATGCAATATTAACTTTTTTTCTCATTTCGAAAGCAGTGGCATTATGTGCTTTTACTTGTAAAGCAAACTATGCTACTGTGCTAACTCACCCACGCTAGGACCAAATGTGGAAGTGATGGCGCAAAGTGTTATTACACACTGGTTCATCTAATACACAAACCTCCGCAATGCTGCAAGGAGAGAGGGGATCCTTTGGAGCCCTTTATCTTCATTCTTTGCCCACCCCAAAGACAAGTATGATGTCATTGGACAGGTCAGAGTCTGGCCTTTGTAATGATTACAAACATGACCACATAAAATCTAAAATAAAAAATAAAAAATATATATTTTTATTTTTAGTTCCAAAGCAAGGACATTGTCCATTTGTCACGTATAAAATGAACAATACCACAGCCGTTACTCACCACCTCATATCCCACACCACGAGCAAGGTAAGTGTTTTTTACAGTCATTTTATTCATAACAGAATTCTCCAAAAACATTTTTTTAAGTTTTGGTTAAAATTGCGTATTTTCTCAGAAAAATGCAGTAACAGGTTTCCAATTATTTTTTTTTAGCAAATGTGCCCATAGGATATATAAACACAAAGGTTTTATATGATAAAATGTGAAAAAAAGCACAGCTTACTACTGTGCAGCCGCATTTGATAATAGGAGAGAAAATCAGTGCAGAGGCAGCAGGTAAGAGCAGAGATGAGCAACTGGCGCATTATAAGTAGGGGGGCCAAGTTGCTGCACTATTGGCCTCTGGGTTCTACTTGCCCCCTAGGCCAAAAGTTGCTAGTCAGACCCTGGTAATGGCATATTGGGAGGTGAGAAGAAGGGGGCCGAGGCACATCCAACTCTTCCGCTCCAGGCCCATGAAGGTCTTAACCCCTTCACTACCAAGTGATTTTCAAACAAATTATTTTGTCAGAAGCCAGTGGTTTTTGTAAGAATCAATTTTAATAAATTTTACAGTAATAATTAGCTACTACTGTAAATAACCTATTGGCCAGTAGATGGCACCATCTACTGCAAAAATTGAGTTACAGAGGTTTGAGCAGCATGTCTAATTTTTTTCACCGCGCATCGGCTGCTGAAAGCCCAATATTTCACAGCATTCAGCAGCTGATTTTACAGTTTTAGCTCTTTGGGCATTATGACCACAGGGCTAAAACTTTGGGGTCACCTTCTGCAGCCCAAAAGCAAACAAAATTAATTTGCAGCAGACAAATTTAATTTGCTATTATGCTGCAGATCAGAATATCGACATATCTTCTTGATATCGGGGCACCAGGTGGTGCCTTTTGAAGCCTGAGATATCTCACTATCGGTATGGTTAATCCAGCACTGCTGGAAGCCACCCAGCATTTAACCGCCCTGACATGTGGGTGTATGTCATACAGAAGACCATAAGCAGCTCTAGGGGGGCCTAGGCCCACCTAGGTTATTCCTTGCCCCCATGTGCCCCCCAACAAGAATCAGCATCCAGCTTCCCCCACTTATTCGGACCGCTGTATCTCCGATCCTAGGTGTCATTGGAAAGGGCAGAGTCTGGCCTTTCCAATGATACCCACCATGACCATATTCAGTATAAAGAAAAAATCATAAAAAGTTAAATAAAAAACTTAACAATTTTTTTTACAGGGTAGAAATGGCTCAGCAGTGAAAGGGTCAATGGCCAGACTATATATTACGTTGTGTATTACTTTTAGTTTTTGCCTTGGTTTAGTTATATATTAAGGGTTAATGGACAGGTTTCATCCCTCACAGTATACATTTTATTTTTTTCCTTTATTAATGGCATTAATGGGTAGGCTACATGCCTCACAGTATATATATTTCATGTTTTCTCTTGATAACTAGCATTTTAGGAGTTAATGGATAGGCTGCATGCCCCACAGTGTATTCATTTCATGTTTTCCCTTAATGGCATTTTAGGGGTTAATGGGTAGGCTACATGCCTCACTGTCAGGTATTGTACCGGGGTGGTACCGAGGTGGCAGGATACTGAGCCCAGGATGTGGTGAAGCACCAGTACAGTGGTGTGCGGTGACTTGCTGCAGGAAGCAGAAGAACAATTGGTTTGGAGGTGAGGAACAGGACATGTACAGTGCTTGACAATAGGGAAGCAGGAAGCAAACAAGGACAATGGGATCTTGGACACACTGGATACTTGAGGGTGTGGAGACATAGGAAAGGCTGGTAACGACAGCAAGGTTTGGGGTTGAGGATAACGCAGCAGAGCCACAGCATAGGTCCTCTCTCACTGATAGTGGTTTGGTATGTGTGTGTTTTAACTGAATATGTGCTGGATCTCAGCGCTGGAAATGAGCAGCAAAGGAATGAAGCTGCCCTCAAGCGCAGGCACAGATCAGATGCACAATACTTGAAGGCGGCTGCCAAGGCACGGTTCAGGAACCTGACACTCACAGTCTATTCAGTTAATGCTTTCCCTTGATTAATGGCAGTTTGGGTTAATATGTAGGCTACGTGCCACACTGTTATTTGTTATTGTATTTCCCTGCTTTAATGAAGTTTTAGGGTTTATTATGGAAGTTAGACTCTTCTGTAGGGGTCTATTCATCTTTAGATCCGTTGCTTTTTGTCACATTTCGGGGAATGAATTTCGCCAAAAATATAGTGAATTCCCAATTTAGCGAATGGTCACCGTAATTTGCGGAACGTGGAGTCACTGAATCAGGTATCGGACGTCAGCAAAACTGCCAAATTGCGGCAAATAAAATATTGAATTAATTAATTATTAATTTAATTTAATACAACATAAAGGTATCATTGCATCACATTACTCTGGGGTTTTGAAATCTTATTTATAAATACTTAGTTATTTTTTTATTGGTATGATTTAGTGGCAAAAATTATTTGTGCCCCCCCCCCAGTTTTGACTGTGGTATCTTATGTGTCCCCTATATATTGCTCCTACAGTATCCACTGCAGCAGACTAATGCAAAAATGTGACAGCTGATGATTGCATGTCCTTCCCACAATTCCCTTCTGCATAAGGGGAGTACGGAAAAGGGGCTCTGGGCAAAGCAAAGCTCTGATTGTTTGAACGTGTAAATGTTTTCACAATGACTTAGATTCTCTATTGCAATTTGTTGTTAATCTCCTTTTCCCCCTTTTTTTAGATGTAATGTATATGTATATTCTCAGTTTAACAAGAGAGCTGAGCCTTGGTGAAGATCCTAATATTGCTGCTTAATTTTACAATTGATTTTAATAAGACAGATGGTTCGGGGTTAATTTGGGTACAGTAAGACATGGCAGATATTATTAATCTACAAAATGGCAAAGTAAAAATCCCATATTAAGGTCATAGGGTTGTAATGTTTAGATATTGAAAATCGATCTCATTTGTTCTTTTTTTAGCATTTTTTCCACATCACCTCCACTCTTGAGTCTCTTGATTTTTCTTATTCCTATGAATTTAAGGCCGTTCTGGTCACTATTATGTTTTTGTTTTAAAATGTAGGGAGACACTATACTCTTCATATCCTTTAATGATGTTCCTGATGTGTTCTTGAATTCTCACGTTTAATGATCTTGAGGCCACCCTAAAGCAGTGTGACAGATGACTCCTCTGAAAACCCCCTGTTGGACACTTTGGTGGGCTATTTTTTTTTAAATGTATTTTGGTCTGTGTTTCTAGGTTGCCATTCTATATGTCGCAACCTTGTTCTAAAATCTGTTTTTGTGTGAAGGTTTCTATACCTGATTGTAGTGTGGATATAGTATAGCCCATCCCCTCCCCCGATTGAATTAGACTGTTTGAAAAATGTGTTGTTATCAGAAGGAGCTCTGATTACAGAGCAGCACCAGGATGTAACTCCATTGTTCTCTTTACCACTCCGTGTGAACTGTTTAAGTGTACTGGATTTTCTAAAAAAATAAACGAGTCTGCTCTTGAATTCTCAACGGTTTCCATCCTTCTTTCAACCGTGGTTAAAGTTTGGGTGGGCTGTGAGGACTGCTTTAAGGGGAGAGAGCCTGCTGATGGATGTACTCAGTTAGGGTATGGACGTTCCGTTACGAGCAGGCATGAGGCGGCTCCTACAGAGACAGTTTTTATATAGAATCTGGACCATGTGAGTGGGATGAACATAAAACTCATCTGATTTAGATTTATCACAGTCTTATACAATGTTGCATTATTATTTGGTTTTTATTGTCTTTTTTCCAAATATATGAGAGACGGGAACAACTACAGAAATTTAACTACAAATATAAACCAAAGAGCTTGTTTATTCACTGTATTACACAATGTTATTATTTACCAGAATATCATTATATTATATGACTACATTTTGATTTTAATATTGAGCTTTTGTTTTGCGCTACTGGATTTGATATACATTGTTATAATGTATTGGCAATCCTAGCAGAGGATGGATTGCATCTAGTGTCCAAGTATTGCTACATACAGTTTATATCATTCATTTTAATTTATATTTAAAGTTACGCCATCACTTTTCTCTAGTTCTGAAACATTTGAATTGAATGGCTGAAGCTGACATTTTCATTAAAAGGTATAACTGCGAGAGCCCATAACTGAGCTGAAAACTTTCAGGAATCAATATGCCAGTATGTCATTATTTAGGTACCGGACTGGAGAAATAGTCAGATCGTGCCCAAAAATTTCTGCGATCAGAACTAAATCGAGTCCTTAGTGTCGTCTGTTAAGACTGACACATGAGTCTCAGATTCCTTTGCAGGTTCATTAATAACCTGAAGCGATTGAGGAGAATTGGGCTTCATATCCAGAGATACGAGCTATGGGATGTATCATTTCAGTGCATCGGTTTATGGTGATGGGTTCTAATGCATAGAGGTGTAGCAAATGGATACCTGTAACCATAAGTCCCGGCTGCATTAAAGCTAGCGTGGGATATCATGATTGGTTGTTGGAAACCACATGCTTGAGACTTACATCAGTAGAATAGGAATGTAGGGAGAGGTATTAGCAGTAGGAAAAGGGAAGTGCTCATGCCACTGTACAGAGAACTGGTGAGACCTCACTTGGAGTACTGTGTGCAGTACTGGAGACCGTATCTCCAGAAGGATATAGACATCTTAGAGAGAGTTCAGAGAAGGGCTACTAAAATGGTGTACGGCTTGAAGGAGAAAAGTTACCATAAAAGGCTTAATGATCTTAACATGTATAGCTTGAAAAAAAGACGAGACAGAGGAGATATGATAGAAACATTTAAATACGTAAAGGGAATCCACAAGGTAGAGGAAGGGAGTATAATTAAATGGAAACAAAGTAGCAAAACAAGAGGACTTACAGGGTTATCCAAAGAGATCCGAATTGCTTGAGAAAGGTAACCGAACGCTGAAAATCAGCATTCGCTTACCTTTCCTGACCATTCGGTTATCCAGAGAGCAGGCAATTCGCCAAATCCTGGCGAATTGCCTGAACATACGGTGCCTGTTCGAGGGCAGTGAAATCCCCATGAAAAAGCACTGCTTCGTCTATTCAGAGAACACAAACCAGTAGTGAAAGGTTCCCCTAATGCCCTGCCATTCGGTGGTTTAATTCGGCAAATTTATTCAGGAGAATCCCATAGACTTCAATGTTAAAAATATTCCCGTTTTAATTCAATATCTAATAAACCGTTCATTATAAAATTCTGCAGCAAAAAGTCTCTTTATTTATAGATTTTTTAGGATATTTTAAGCATTTTTCTGATTTTTTTTTTTTTTTTTAAAAAGTCCGATTTTTTTTTTTGATTTTTTTTCAGTTTACTTATTTTTTTTGTAACAGCCCTCTTTATTATCATTCCCTGGACCTCATATGTAAATTTCAGACATTTTCGCTCAGTAGTTTCTTTGCAAACAGCGTTTCATTTTCACAGATTCATACAAATGGTTTTGCTAATTTATAGACATGTGCGCAGCACAAAATTTCGTTTTCAACTAATGGATTAGTCCTAAAATGCAATTTATTTAGTTGCTAAAGAAATTCGTTTTCAGTTCTTTAGTATGAAAACTAATTTCATTCATCCGAAAACCAGTGGATACAATTACTATTGTAGTGGTGGCTTCTCAGAGGGCTGAGATCGCTGCTTGTTACAGTATCACTCACTCTCAGCACAATGTGTCAGGCAAAGCTGTTACAGTAACTGACTGCTGCTCATCACAGTGCTCAGAGTTTCAGTAAAACTAGTAAATAATATTTTTATATATAAGAGGTTAGAACAATATTATTTCCTTGTTTTACTGAAACTCTGAGCGCTGTTATAGTCAGTTACTGTGACAGCTGAGCCTGATACATTGTACTGAGAGATAATATAACAAGCAGCCGATCTCAGCGCTCGCAGCCACTGTACTTAAAGGGCTAAAAAAAAAGGCTCCTCTCTGTATAATGTATAGAACATCCTCCTGCATTAATTAATCCCCTCTCTGTATAATGTATACAACATCCACCTGCATTAATTAATGCCCTCTCTGTACAGAACATCCTACTGCATTGGCATGTGGAGGGTGCAGAAATTCGGAATGCAATGCTTATCCAGCACAGGAGAGGGAACTTTTACTTAAACTTTGTATCTCTGTGGGGGAGACACAGGAATATAAAAGCAGGGGAGAGGGAAAATATTAACATAAATCGGTCTGAAAGCTCAGAGAAGAGATGACTGGTGCAAATTGATTTTTATAATAAAATAAAGCACTTTAAATCCAGGGAAAACATTCAAATAAATCACACTGACAGCTCATAATGACAGAGTAACTGTGAGAGCTGGATACTAAATGTATCAGACATAAAAAAACCTTTATAACAAGCAGCACTGGGAGAGGAGAGGGACTTTATATAAAACGTGTATTATAGATGAGGAAAGGGGGATAGTGTTCCTGGATAATAAAAAATGTATCAGACCTAAGCCCCTATTATGCAGAGCGGGAGGGGAGTTAACACACGTTTTATAAAGTCCCCTCTCTTCTCCCAGCGCTGCTTGTTATAAAGGGGTTATTACTATCCAGCCCTCCTCTGTCATTAGCTTTCAGTGTGATTTATTTGAATGTTTTCCTTTTCCAGCTGCTTTTATCATCTTGTCTGCCTCATAGACATGCAAGGGTTAAGTAAAGGTTTCCTCTCCTGTGCTGGCTGGCTGTGCTGCAAATGAGTATTCTGGAGCTCTATCACTGTCAGATTTTCGGGTAGGGGTCAGTAAGGATTATGCATACAAACCTTTTCCGTAGGTTTGTGATGTTGCGCTCTTCATTGCTGGTCTCCTTCACTCATCAATGTAATATCACAAAAAGGACTGAAACTAAAATGTAGTACATTTTATTTTAGTTTCTTTCGTTTTTTGTACTGAGCAGTTTCGTATCTCTTGAGTCATACGAAAACTAAATTATCCCAAAATTCGGACTAAATTGTTTTAGTACTAAAACGAATGCACATGTCTACTAATTTATTCACCTCCCTCTGTCTGCGTCACAGCTGCTTCGGCTCTGTGTGATTCGGCTCCTGTTCGGCTCCTGTTCGGGTTTTTCGAAGGTTAATCCAGATGTTTTTGCTTGTTTTCTGCGTGCATTCGGTGGGTTTTGCGGTTAGTTTTCGTCAGGTTTGCGGCAGCTTTTCCCTGCAATTCGGGGACCCTGTGCTGTTTGCTGAATACACCGCAGGGTCACCGAAATGCAATCGGCAAAAGGAACCGAATTGAAGAGAACGAAAAGTTACCGAACGTGCAGTGACTTTTCGAATCTCTTTGGATAACCCTGATAGTCTTAGATTAGAGGGGCAAAGGTTTAAAAGTAACATCAGGAAGCATTATTTTACTGAGAGGGTGGTGGATACATGGAACAGTCTTCCAGTAGAAGTGGTAGAGGCCAAAACAGTAATTGAATTTAAGCAAGCATGGGATAGGCATAAGGCAATCCTAAACAAACGATAAATCCAGCTGAAGTATCCATGTAATTGGACAGACTAGATGGGCCGAAAGGTTCTTATCTGCCGACATTTTTCTATGTTTCTATGTTTCTATGAATAAGCCGCACATCTTGGTGCTTAGACTTCATGTGGTTCTATTGTAGCCGAAATGATCAAACGCGGGTAAATATAAACAATCTAATTTACCTATGATATCTGTGATAACCCACGGAGCGTATTTAATCATAAAGAGCTGTTTTAACGCTAGATCCGATCCGGCTTCAATGTAGGCTCAGGTCAGCATAGTTTTTCAACACCCGTGCAGAATTGTCAGGCATGCGTACTAGCAACCATGGTAGCCACCAACACTACGAATACGATTGGCTGATTATTTGATTGATCTGGAAAAATTTATGGTTAAATACAAGGAAACCTGCAGTCTCATTTAATACTCCTGAAGAGCCAAACTGCGAAACGCGTGTCGGGTGCTTGACAGGCAGGGACCAAATCTACTTAAATTTTTATATATACCAGTTAGCTCACACAATAGGAGTTATCCGATTTTGGCTGTTCCCCAGTGCGATTTGTATATGCTTAGGACAATGGGAGTATTTCTTTGAGCTTCTATGGCGTTTGGAAATATAATTTCTGGACTGTGGATTTATGTTCCTTTGGCGGTGATCAAGCCACAGTCTATGGCTATCATACGTTGACTGAACTAATTGTTACAATGTCAATAGATAACCACTAATAATTGTTGGCGAGATTAGCATGTGTTTTTCAATAGTACCGTCTTTTTAACTGAAATTTTTAATTGAAATGAACGTTATGTTTTAAACTATATTATTCATAGGGACATTTTTATTATGTGGTCTACTGGTTTTAGTAGTAACTAATGATTTATCGTTTGGTTTGGGTTTTAAACTGCGTGTCCCTATATTTCATTGTACTGGGTCTGCAACAATACTTTAAGACTGGGACTCCAGTTTATTGTTTTATTTTGTATCCAGAGAGGCCATGTTTATCCTTTGGAATATTTAGATGAAACAAAACCAGGAGGCAGCAAATCACAACTGTTTTATCCCGATTCAATACTATACGATATTTGTTCTTTTCTATTATCCTTTACTTAAAAAGTTGCCTTTACATTGCAGTTTTGTTCTATAAATGGATAAGACCAATGGGGTCATCCATTAAGAATTTTTTTTCACCACAGGTCACGATAGTAATGCATCACAGTAACAAATTTTGATGCAACCACATTAAACTTGGGCTTTCAAAAGAAGGAAAATGCCAGGCACCGCGCTGATCCTGGCAGCCAGCATCGCCTTCCTCACTGCTTGCTGGCCAGCCACCGAGTGAAATAGCAGCCGATCGCGGTTGCAGGTCGCTGGTGTGTGTGGTGTTATGTCGAGGCACCCGCAAATTTAAAATCAAACAACTGAACCTGGTCCTTTGCCCTGATGTGGTTTCCACTCCTCTCAGTGCATCCTTAGTGAAACGTATCCTTCTGATCAATTGTGTATGATTTTGGCTTGTCTGACTATTCTTCTGGCTGTTGACCCCTTGGCACTTGACCGACTACCCAATCTGGCATTCTGACCTTTGCCACTTGGCTGAGGGACCCAACCTGGCATCGGACCCATGGCTATTATCTGACAATCTGACTAATTATTAACCCCTGGCATCTGGCTCATGAGCAATCCTGGTATTCACCCCTGGTATCTGGATCCCAAGTATCCTGGTATTAACCCCTAGTGTCTGGTTAAACTGGACTGGATGAGGCAATTGAAGTAAGTGCAGATGACATTTTTTTTTGTTATGTTTTACACATGTTGTTGGGCTGGATGCATTTGGTGGTTGCAGCCAACCCTTCGGGGAATAGGCGCGACCCCACCCTTCCTGCACTATGTATGTTTCAATGTACTTCCAGCCAGGTCATCCCTGCAGCAAGACTCCGCTCCGTGTCTTTGTTTTGATCCCAAAGTGGATTTTGTTTCTGGGGGAGCATAAATAAAGGCCCACCAGTCTACCTCATGTTTGACAAGCAGCATGAGCAGGTATGGTTTGCTATGTAGCAGCCTGTGGTTTCATTTTGGTTAGGACTCGCCCTTATAGAGGTGCCGTGATGTTGGCGGGCGAGCTAGTCTTATAATGGCCATTAATAAGAAACCAAACCTCTAATTGTGTTTAGTTTCACACGGTATAATTGGAGTAAGCGCAGATGACATTTTTTTCTTTGTCATAAACATACACAGCTCTATGCAAACACCCAGACACACACTCATAAACATAGACGGCTCTATGCAAACACCCAGACACACACTCATAAACATAGACGGCTCTATGCAAACACCCAGACACACACTTAAACATTGGGCTCTATTACATTCTTCTCTCAAAAACTCACACGCAATGCGGGATTTTTTGCGCGAAGCGTTAAACGTTAACGCATGATAATCACTGCTGTTATTACATTCCTTGTGCATTTTTTCATCTGTCGGGAGATTGCACGCATAAAACTGACGCACAAAAATGCGCGCAACGGTACAGAAATCAGTGAGCGCAATGTAATTAACGCAAATCCATCAGGCGAACGCATTTTGCGCGGACTGCGCACAACAGATGTACGTTTTGACGGAAGACAAGGTAGTGGCTGTCATTTTTTACGGATCTAGTAAAAGAAATGCGGACGCAGCGCACTTTTGTGCACATTAACGTTCTCTGTTGTGCTTCGGCAGGTCGGTGCGGACTGTTTTTAGACTTGCCATTAAGCATGCCAACTTCTATTAATGCGGACGCAGCGCACTTTACGCATCGACGTTCTCCGTTGTGAATCCACAGTTTGGTACGGTCAGGTTGTTACAATTTGCCGTTACCTCCGGCTTTTCAAAGACGTTAACATTATGCGCGCAAACGTTGTCCATTAAATTTTGCGTTAAGATTGTAATACCATCCGTGCACCAGCGCACAGACACATTTGCGCTCACAATGTTAAGTATAGGATGCGGGCACTATATTGCGCTCGCAAAGGGTTCACGCAGGTTCACTCGCGTTAGCCATTAACGCGCATTTTGTGCGCGAACGTTGTAATACGACGTTCAGCGCAAAGGGTTTTGCCCCTCGCGTTAACATGGTTTTGCACGGCAAAATTCTGCGCAAGGATTGTAATAGGGCCCATAATGTAAACATCTGTGTATCAACACCCAGATACACACTCAAACATAAACATATGTTTATAAACACCCAGACACACACTCAAACATATACATATGTATATAAACACCCTGTCATAGAACTCACATAGCGCTCCCCGCTTCAAACCCCAAGACTTTTATTTTCCTGGCAAAAACCCCAAAAGACACAGACATTTGCTTTGGGAAAGACTTTATGTTCATTTATATTGCGTGCGTGGCGTGATTTTAAATGTATTGTAAATTGCTTAGCTTTAGTTTTAAATGTACTTTAATTACTGTATGTGAATGGGCGCTTGGAGATGTGTTTTGAAGGTGCAGACCTTTCGTTTGTGTAGTATGTAAACAAGTTTGAGTAATGTATGATTATGCAAGAGGGCTTTCGCTTTGCTATCTGGTTAAGGAGTCAAGAGTCAGGGACAGTGTTTGACTGCAAAGGTAATCTGATCTATTGGTACAACAGATTATGTAAATGATGTGTGATATGAAGACTAAGGAACGTTTACTGTAAATATCTAACTGACGTAATGTAATTTGAGTTTTAGTAGGTCAATGTTCGTCGGTTGGTATGCAAATTATAACTGTTGGACCGGGCATAAACAGTGGCGATTTTCAATAAAGTCTCAGAATCCTGTTTGAACATACAGTTTGTCTGGTGTCTCATTCAGGGTACCCACTCTCACCCTCAGAAGACACAGAGCGGCCTTCTGGAAATTCAAAGAGGCTCCAAGGCAGAGGATCAGACCAAGCAGGTCTGGAGCTACAGATCAGGCTGCTTAAGGCACTGAGTTACGAGCAACTCAGCGGCCGGGCTGATCTTGGTAAAGGGGTGTCTGGAGAGCCAGGACAGGCAGAAAGAGTGGGTTTATGTCACACACCTAGACACACACTCAAATATACATTGGTGTATAAAACCCAGATACACACTCAAACATATAAATCTGTGTATAAACATCCAGATATACACTCAAACATATACATGTGTGTATAAACACCCAGATACACACTCAAACATATACATCTCAGTATAAACTCCCAGATACACTCATATACGTCTGTGTATACACACTCAAACAGATGCATCTCAGTATAAACACCCAGACACACACTCAAACATATACATCTCAGTATAAACTCCCAGATACACACTCATATATGTCTGTGTATAAACACCCCGATACACACTCAAACATATACATGTGTATAAACACCCAGATACACACTCATATATGTCTGTGTATAAACACCCAGATACACACTCAAACATATACATGTGTATAAACACCCAGATACACACTCAAACATATACATCTCAGTATAAACACCCAGATACACACTCAAACATATACATCTCAGTATAAACACCCAGATACACACTCAAACATATACATCTGTGTATAAACACCCAGACACACACAAAAGTAACATGGCAAAATACACGCCAGGTTTGTACATACAGCATACACATTACAGTGTTGTAGATTTTGAGTGTATACACAAAATGGAATTGACAAGGCACCTGCATAGGTGAGAAATACAGACGTTAACCCCTTTTCTGCTGAGCCATTTCACCTCTGAGAGCTGAGCTCATTTTGACTATTTCTTGCTCGTCAGATTTAAATGTGATGTAAAGTCAAGTTTGACTGTAGAACACAGAAAACTTATATATCAAGACTTTTTGTGGACGCAGCAAATTCAAAATATATCATTACTACGTGTATACGTCATGTCATGTCAGATTGTCATATCAAGAATGTCAAACGGGTTTATTCACAAAGCAATGAAATTTCAGTGAAATGTTGGTGTTTTTCACTTACGATTCCATTTCGCTGAAATGCCAAGGAATTCACTAGTCACTGATCTCTGTAGTGCGCTGAAGACGGAGTCACCGAAGCCGCACGAAAAAGTTTGAAAATGTGTCCGAAAAGCACTGAAAGGCTTCAAAAGCGACCTTGACTAATTCCACCGAACTGCAAAAATTTATAAAAAATCTGAGCTTTCCTATTCTCCTATTAGGGGTTAAAACTAATAAAATGCATTAAAATGTTTGTACGTGCAGACCGTCACGTAATGGGTTAAAGAGAGGCATCGCTGGAATAATTAAACCTGCCGAATGAAACCACTGAAAATCAGGGCACTTCAGTGACATTTCTCTGCTGTTCAATGTGAATAGATTAACCATTGCTTCTCTGTGGGGATTTCATTGCCGTGGAACAGACATCATATTTGATGGCAATTTGCCAAAATTTGGTGAACTGCCTGCTTTCTGAATAGCCGAATGGCCACAAAAGTGCACCATATGGGGAAATTCACTTTTCGGTGCCAGTTTGGGACCAGATCGCCTCTTTCCGAATAACCCATGAGAACTTCAAAGGGGGAGAGACCAGTGACAGAATGGGTGGTCATTCTTATTTCTGCAAGAATGGCTGGAAGGTAATCCGGCCAGTTCTTGAAGTTACCCTCAGTAGCTTTTCTAAGTTTATTTTTGATATTTCTATTTTGCCGTTCCACGATTCCGGAACTTTCCGCATGGTAAGGGCAATGAAACTTCCATTGAATGGCCATTAATTTTACCAATTCCTGTGTGATCTTGGAGGTAAAGGCAGGACCATTATCTGAATCAATAGATATGGGGCATCCATATCTGGGTATTAATTCTTTACAACGAATTTGGCAACAGTTCTGGCATTTTCTCTTGCAGTAGGGAAGGCTTCAGGCCATCTAGAAAACTTGTCAACTATTACCAGAAGGTATTTCAGGTTACCTTTTGCAGTGGGCATGTGTGTAAAATCAATTTGGAGTTCCTGGAATGGACCATTAGCAGGCGGTAGGTGTTGAGTTTTAATTTTTGGGCCCTGTGTATTATTTCTGGCACATATAAGGCAACGAGAAAGTTGGGAATTAATCATAGCCTTAAGATTACAAACAGAAAAATGCTTAGCCATTTCGCTGTATGTGAGTTTGGGAGATCTGTGGCCAGGACCGTGAAAAGAAAAAATAAAGATTGGCGCTGCTGCAGCAGGTAGGCCCACTCTCCCTCCTTTCTCATAAATTCTAACATCAGGCGGAATTTCTTGAGACTTCACAAGGCCTTCTGAGGCCCAATGATAAACATCAGCTTCAGTAGCACCTGCCTGGAGTTCTTTAAGCATCCATTTCTGGGGCAGCAGAAAAGGAGAAAGGTAGCAGGTGACAATTGGAGGGTGAGGAACAAGAGAAATGGTAGGAGATGAAAGAGCAGCAGCTTTAGACTTAGCGTCAGCAAAATGATTGCCACGAGAAACAAAAGAGTCAACAGGATCATGACCTTTGCATTTAACAACAGCAAGACGAGAAGGCAATAGAATAGCAGACAGGAGATCAGAAATCAGATCAGAATGAGAAATAGGACGTCCATCAGCCGTAGTAAAACCACGGCGATGCCATAGTGCACCAAAATCATGCACAACACCAAATGCATAACAAGAGTCAGTATAAATGGTGACAGGGAGATCTTTAAAAAGTTTACATGCAGCTGTTAAAGCAAAGAGTTCCGCAGCTTGCGAAGAATTTGAAGGAATGGAAGCAGCTTAATTTTGCAGAATATGGAGTGCATGAGATAGAACCCACATCATATTCGTCAATTGCCCATACATCCGGATGTACACACAATTCGAGATCAGGTGCTGAAAGGAAAGCACAGTGAAGAGGAGAGAAGGAATGGGAGGAAGTGTTAGGTGGAGAGCAAGGAGTGGGGGCTGTTGGGGGATGAAGTGTGCTGGGAGCAGCTTCAATAGAAAAGAATGGAGAATCCACATGTAAAGATCCAGATGGCATGCAGATAATAGACACAGCAAGCAAAGAAAGCAAATCTCTGCCTAACAAATTAACAGGACAGGTAGGGAGAACATGAAAAGAATGAAACACAGAGGCAGGAGAAGAATTTGAAGAAATAGCAATGGGTGGGGTGACAAACGTTTCTGTTAGGACTCCATTAATCCCAAAAGATGGCATCTCAGCAGGTTTAATTGACCACAAACACCACTCTATTGTAAGAGTCAAATTTGTAGCACCTGTATCCACAAGGAATGGGGTTTTATGATCCTCCAAATTAAGGATCACTAGGGGCAAATGGTCAACTGTTTCTGAAACCTGAACACATGAGATGGAGCATGCCTCTGGGCCACATCATGCATTTGATTGGTTTTGCCAATCAATCTTATGACGAGGTGGATCACAGGCATTGTTAGGAGAGGTAACAGCATTGCTTGTTGGAGAACGTGGCTGGGGGTTCATAGCAGTATTGCCAATGTTCCTGGGATTATGAGGGCATTCATTACGGCAGTGATTTGGATCACCACAAATGAAACAAGTACCTGGGGTACGTGTGGGGTGTTGAGGACGATAATAAGTCCGTTTAGGGCGAGGACCATTATTACCTGGGGGACCTGAAGGACTGTTAAAAACAGCTAACATATATTTAGAATGCTGCAGGTCAAAGCAACCAGCAGAATCTTTAACAAGGAGCCTGTTATTAAGATCAATAGGTACCACTGTTGGCCAGTTATCAATCACCTGTTTAGCAATTCTCTGGGTATCATCTCTGAGATTACCCATGAGAGTTTGAGTGTAGAGGAGACCCATATCTCCATCTAATGTCATGCCGGCATCCTCCTTCCAGTTCTTATGGAACCGGTGGACGAATTCGGTGACAGATTCTTTGGCATTTTGTTTGCATGCAATGGCTGCGACCATAGAACGTCGAGCTCCATAATTACGAGTCCATTCATCACAAACTTCTGTCCACATGTCATCAATCTGGACCGATGTTTGTAAATTTTGGGGTGTAATAGGGGCACCTATTAGAGGAGTATGGGGGGGTTGAAGTGAGAGAACACGAGTCCAATCAAAACCAGTGTCATCAGCATATCCCATGACACCGTTAATGATCAACTTGTAATCTTCCTGAGTTAATTGCAATCCTCGTGTCGCCCGTTTAAGATATTGTGTTGTCGCGGTCGTGGAAATTTGGGGATTAGGAGAACCCTTAATTATAGAATTTAAGGTTCCTATATCAGGGGGCATAATAACGACATTATTTCCTGCAATTAAATAGGGCATCTGATATCTAGCAGGGGGGTTGATATTTTTGCCAGATTGGGTCCTAGTTATTATGTTCTGAAGTTGGGGTTCAAATTGGTCAATAAAAGATTGCATTTGGGGAGAGTATCCTACACGGTTGGGTTTGGAAGTGGATACAAATGAAGATGTACTGAATTTAGACTTAGGGGTTTTATTTTGCCAATCATATGTGCTAGTTTCATCTTGTTCTGTGTCAGATTCTGTTTCAACATGGGGTATTCCTACGATAGCACCTAAAACACCTATATTTTGTGTTAGGGCTTCGGGGGAAGGCAGAGGATTAGTAGTGGTTTCAATAGTTGTAATCACAGCTGCCAAAGTCTTAGGGTCAAGGCTGGGATAAAGGGAAGAGGGTTTGGGAGTAGGTTGTGAAAGGGCAGGAGGAGAGGAATTGTAAGGTGGGGGATTATCTATGGACCATGATACATCTTTAGGAGTTTTAGAAATGGGGTTATATGAAGAGGACAAGTGAATCCACACTTTACCACATTCCTTCATATATTTTCTATCCCAATTTGAGTCAGGTTGGAAATATGGGAAAGCTTTCTGGTCGCCAAGACATAAGCCTTTTATCATGGACATATGATAGGAAGAGAAGCTTCCTGAATTTGGGAATGGATCAAAAGAATGCATGGCTGTAGTCCAGCCAGCGAGACAATCTATAAAGGGTGTGGTGAAATATCCGCCAGCAACACGTTGTACATAATCGGCGGGCGTTTCAGCAGGGCCATTTTGGGGCATTAACTTCTTATTGAAGTGCTTATCTAATTTGCCCGTTGTTTTTGGATCTATATGGGTGGATTTTTTGGCACCCATATCGCAAAAAAAAGGCGCGGTGGAGGGGGAAAGGAGAAGGGCCAGCGCAATTAAAAGGGTGAGAGGGAAAGGGTCACAAAAATGCGCAGTTTCCTCTATTCTCACTGAGCCAAATCACAAAACAGCAATCTCCATTCTATTTAAAATCTTTTTAACTACACTATCAGGGAGAACACGCACAAATAGGAAATAACAAGTAGTCAGGTAAATAGAGACCCAATTCTCGGGGTGGGAAACTTAAAGGTATTAATCTTTTAAAATATAATACTCTTTACAACACAATTCAAATGTGAGTCACTAACAGCGGGGACATCCAACAATTGATCAAGGAAACAAAGAGAAAGGATCACTATTCTTTACCCAGACGATTGTAAAAAATCCTATTTTTCATTCACCATCACTTAAACAATCAAATCATTCAAAAGAAACTCTTGCACTATCAAATCAAATAATGCGAGTTCGAAAATTTGAACAAGCAAGTTGCCTATGATGAATATTAGGTTCAATAAATATTAATAAAATAAATATGTAACCCATACTCACCAAGACAAGTTGATTAGTTCAAATCCACACTTCTGATACCAAATTGATATGTATTTTGCAAGCATCACAGGAATGGCCACGGTCCCGTGATGATGGAGATAGCTGCTTTGTCACCAGACCCAGTGATCATACAGGAAACAGAACTCGAGTGAGAATAAAAGACCAGGACACAAGTGCTGTCTTGGGTGGTTCTTTTTACTCTGGGGTAAATTACATACATTCAATAGTTTTGTCAAAAATAGGAGCGTCACAAATTCATGGATTACAAACCAATACGTCAGTAATATAGGGAACATGTTTTTCTACTTTGGGCAGTACCTAGACTTACACAAACATTTCCTGTCCTTGCCTAGTAGGCACGACTAAATTGACGTCACAGCTATATCCTGTTCTAGAAATAGGAATGTTCCATAGGATATATGCACAATAACCAAGTGTATCACTCCCTTCCTCTCGGCCAGCCAGCCTCTCTTAGTTTCTAGAGGAAATGGAGTTGAATAGAAAATTTGCACTCCTTAATAAAAAACAGGAAGCCAAGAGAAAGACCATACTCAGCATTACCTCATGAACACATTAGGCATTTACTGAGCAGTCAATCAGGCCCTATATATTTATATAGCTATCAAATATTACTAGAATATAGAAATATGTATTCAGTGAATTAGCTACCATATTGCAATTTCCTTTCAGCGTCTAGGAGGTTATTCCATAATTGCAGTGCTCTGTAGGAAAATGAGCGTCGAGCCAATTCTTTTTGCATTGTGGTATTGCAAGTAAGGTGCTGGACCTGGATCGGAGGTTATAGGTTGAGGGAACTGCTAGGGGAAGCAGCCTATTAAGATAATGGTGGTAGCTTCCCAGAAAATCTCTTAAACGCCAGGTTGGGAAGGGGAAGAGTCCGTCTAGATTCCAGCGACGGCCAGTTTAGCTCTTTTAACATGTCACAGTGGTGGGTCATGTAGTTACATTGTAGCACAAAGCGGCAGAATGAGTTACACAATGTAGTAAGTTTACAAAAGTGTGTTTGCGCGGCGGCTGCATACACTACATCTCCGTAATCAATAGCCGGCATAAGCATTTGTTGTACAATTTGCTTTCTTACCGCGGGGCTCAGACAGGAATTGTTTCTGTACAGGGCACCTAGTTTGGGGTAAAGTTTAGATGAGAGTTTTTCAATGTGGGGATAGATTTGGATTTAGCCACATACCTAGATATTTGAGAGAAGTGACTGTGGTCAGCGTGCCATTTGATTTTGTCCTGGCACATAGATGGGAATTTTGCAATTTATGTAGTTTAGGTGCTTTTCCAAAGAGCATCGTTACAGTTTTGTCAGTATTTAAGAAAAGTTTGTTATCTACAAACCACTTTTCTACCTTTGTGAATTGTTCTTGCAGCACGGCCTCCAGCTGCGAGAGATTTGGTTTGCTGGTATAGATTACATTGTCATCTGCATACATGTGTACAGTTGAGGCTTTGCAGACATTGGGCAGATCATTTATGAATATCGTGAATAGCAGGGGGCTGAGTATCAAGCCTTGGGGTACTCCACATGTGACTGGGAGGGGGAGGGAGGAGCTGCTAGAAATGGACACATGTTGTGATCGGTTGGATACATACGATTGAAACCAGGTTAGTGTGTGATCACTAATACCAGAGTTTTTAAGTTTTTGGAATGGGATGCCATAGTCTACTGTGTCAAATAGGGATGAGCTGTTCGGTTCGATCAGTTCGGAGTTCGACTCGGACATCGGCAGTTCGAAAGTTCGCGAACTTCAAACTTTTTGGCGTGTTCGGTTCGAATTTATTTTTAAAAAAAGTATAAAAAATGCTTAAAAAATTATAAAAAATCTAGAAATAAAGAGACTCTTTACTGCAGAATATTATAAGCAACGGTTTGTTAGATATTGAATTAAAAAATAATGCCTACATGCAAAGATTCTCACCTCTAATTGACCTGTGTTCTCAAACGCCGTAAACAACAGGTGTTAATTAGTGTTTGGAAATAGCATGTGCTTTTAATTAGTCTGGTCTAAAGAATTTGATACATTGTCTGTAGACTGAGGGTGTCTGGAGGTGTCTCCTGAACATGTATCAAACAACACCTGTGCTTCTGAGAAGTGTTCATTTCTCTACTAAATGTTCCTCTGATATGCGGTTTAACCCCTTAACCCTGCATTTCACTGCTGTGTGCTCAGCTCATTTTTACCGCTTTCGCTCATCATGTTTAAACGCAATTTGAAGCCACATTTTAGTAAATGACCCAGACATATTAGATATAGTTCTTTCCGGCATACTCCGCAGATTCATAATATATAATTTTGAAATGTATACATCATGTCCTGCCTGTATATTATGACATAAAATGCAATAACATTTTAATTTTTAATCATCTGTAGTGTGTAAAGTGTTTTTTTTCACATTTTAGCACATGAGCGTTTGCGGTTATGTTTTCTATGGGGTGCGCTTGTACAAAAATTAGAAATGGGGACTTGTTACATTTTGTGTGGGGAATTACGTGGTTTTTAACAAACGCACCCGATAGAAAAAAGTCATTAGTGCAGCATCATTGTTCACATTATTATTGAAATGTGAACAATATTGCTGCATTAATAAAAATAACATATAAAAAAATACACGTTTTTTTTTTTTTTTTTTTAATTTACTTTATACCTGGTCATGTTGAGTATCATTTGAAAGGCCATGCTCAGGCCTTTTTATTGACACCCTCCATGACCCCCTAGCTGCCACAGAGATATCAAATGAACCCCCTAGATGCTGTAAGGTTGTGTATAGAGATGCTGTGAGGTTGTGTATAGAGATGCTAATGGGGTTGTGTATAGAGATGCTGTAAGGTTGTGTATAGAGATGCTGTGAGGCTGTGTATAGAGATGCTGATGGGGCTGTGTATAGAGATGACTTGCGGCGCCGAAGTGCGGCCTAGCTCCAGTGGGGGCCGCCATCCACCCCGGGTCCCCCCTCACTGCCTGACGTCCTCACGTATATGACGTCAGATAGCCGGGGAACCCCTAGCTGCCCGGAATCCCCTCTATACACAACCCCATCAGCATCTCTATACACAGCCTCACAGCATCGCTATACACAACCTCACAGCATCTCTATACACAACCCCATCAGCATCTCTATACACAGCCTTACAGCATCTCTATACACAACCTCACAGCATCTCTGTGAACCCTCAAATGAACCCCCTATCTCCACCAGGGGATTCCGGGCAGCTAGGGGCTCCACGGCTATCTGACGTCATCACGCTATGCGTGAATACGTCAGGCAGTGAGGGGGGACCCGGGGTGGAGCCGCAATTCAAGATGGCGACCCCCACCGGAGCTTGGTCACACTTCGGTGCCGAAGTGCGACCCGTTGCCTAAGTGGTTAAAGCCAGGCACCGCTTAAAATGGGAGACTCTCCCATTTTAAGCGGTGCCTGACTTTTTTTGTGGGACTTCCCTATCGGGAGGAAGAGGGATCCGGACAGATCCCCCCTTCCAGTCGATCTCCTGGCATTGTTAGGGGGTCACTTGGAAATGACGTCATTGCGTATGGCGCGATGACATCATTTATGTCGGGAGGAGCTTGACTTCAGCGTCTGAGGATGCTGAAGTCAGAACGCCACAGGACCCCGGACAGAGAGGTGAGCATCTCCGCTGGGGGTCCCGCAGAGCTGATGACGTGTGGGACACGTCCTCCCCAGCATACAGTGGGAGTAACTGAGGACGTGTCCCACTCGTCGTCAGCAGTGAAGGGGTTAAAAACATTTTTTCTTAAACTTTTTGTCCTTGTTTCCTGTCCCCAGGGCACTACCCGGACCCAGACATTGTTTTTAAATGTTTCTATACATCCTAGAAATCCGCCACTTCATGGGCAGGTTATGGGGACCTCCTAGGCATGATATTTGAAGGAATTTTTTGTTTTTATTTTTAACCCTTATTTCATGGAAGACTCACTGTTTCTTTAAAAACCTTTTTTTTTTTTTACTTTTTGTCCTTGTTTCCTGTCCCCAGGGCACTACCCAGACCCCCATACAACTTTTATGGCAAATATCTAGCATATATATACCCTCTTGGAGGGCACTCTAAAAATTGAATTTTGAGCCCCCTTGACTTGTATTGAGTTCGTGTTCGAATTTGAACTTTTGAAAAGTTCGAGTTTGAATGCAAACCGAACTCAGGGTGTTCGGCTCATCCCTAGTGTCAAAGGCCTTGGCAAAATCAAGGAAGATTGCTCCAGTTAGGTCTCCTTGTTCCATGCCAGCTTGGGTATCATTGCAAACTTTAAAAGGGCGGTTGTAGTTGAGTGATTTGGACGAAAGCCGTATTGATCTGAGGTTAAATTGTTTTAAGATTGATAATAAACATGTAATTGTGTGTACACGCAATTTTCCAGAATTTTTGACATTACAGGGAGCAATGATATCGGACAGTAGTTGGATAACAAAGTACTGTCACCACTTTTATGGATAGGTACCACTCTCACAGTCTTCCAGAGTTTTGGTATGTATCCAGTCGCCAGTGATTCATTGATTAGGGTTACGACAGGATTTGCAATTGCCGGTGCACTGATTTTCAGCAGCATTGCTGGGATTTCATTTTTTGATTACGGAGAAGTTTAGTAACTACACTGACAGGCACTGGTCTAAAGTTGAATTTAACTGTTATATGGGGTCTCTGCATGGTTGGAGGGGCCTAACCTGCATTTGGCCTTTCTGTAGGCGTGTCATTCTTTAGCTTAGCAATCAGTGTGGTGGCACATCCAACAAAATAATTATTAAAGGCATTTGCTATGTCTAGGAGGTGTTGCAGGGTTTGGTTGTTTACTTTAACAGCAGCCGCTTGGGAGTGGACGGGGGTGGGGTTGCTTGTATGTTATTTATGATTTTCCCAAAATTTCTAGGGTTTGATATTTTATTGTTTAAATTTTCATTTAAGTATTGGGTTTTAGACATTTTTGTTTGTTTTTTTCTGCATTGTCGGTATTCATAGTGATCATTCTTGGAACCAGTACTCTTGAAATTTGACCACAGCGAATCTCTAAACTGGTACATTTGTGTAAGAACAACTGTAACCCAGGGTAGATGGGCCCCTTTTACTCGCACTTTACACAGTGGGGCATGGGAATTCCAGACTTGTAGGAGCTCAGATTGAAAGCATTCAGTTGCACAGTCCAGGTCTGGGATTCGGTTTAGTCTGTACCATAGGAGCTGTTTGAGATCACTTAGGAAGGATTCTAGATTAAATTTCTTGAGAGACCTGGTGATTATTATCTTTGGGGGAGATTTTGTGGCCTTTTATTTTGCACACACAGTACACTAGACAGTGGTCACTGAAGCTATTAGGGAGAGCGCCTGCCTCCTGTATTCTATCAGGACATGAAGAGAGAATCCAGTCCAGCAGGGTATGGTTAGGGCTCTTCATATTCATGCGATTGGGGTGGAGATTAATTGAGTTAGTTGCAAGGCCTTAAACAGTAAGCAGTGTTTATTGGCTTTAGGATTCAGCCAATCTGTATTAAAATCGCCAAGGACCAGCAGTTTTTTGGATTTGAGTTATGTCAGAGAGGGAATGCACTGGAGAGCTCGGTGGGTGGTAAAATCCTGCAACAATGTTTTATTTACTGAATGGGATCTCAATTATACCAGAGAAGAAATCAAAGGTGGCCGGGGAGCTAGAATTCTGTAAAGGGGTGAACTTTATGGACTCATCAACATAAATAGCAAATCCTTCTCTCTTTGCCCTGTCCTTTCTATATTCTCATCCATCCTGCACTCTACCACATCTGTCCATGCACCCAGCACTTGAATCTCTCCCTTTACTTCGGTTACACTTTGCTTTTGTTCCGCTGCAATAAAGTCCTGCATTGTGGCTGTCATCTGCTCCAGATTAGGGATGAGCTGTTCAGTTCGATCAGTTCGGAGTTCGATTCGAACTTTGGCCGTTTGCAAGTTCGCGAACTTCAAACTTTTTGGCGTATTCGATTCGAGTTTGAATAAAAAAAAACTGTGATGCTTAAAAAATACTAAAAAATCTAGAAATAAAGAGACTCTTTACTGCAGAATATTATAAGCAACGGTTTATTAGATATTGAATTAAAAAATAATGTCTACGTGCAAAGATTCTCACCTCTAAATGACCTGTGCTCTCAAAAGGCGTAAACAACAGGTGTTTAATTAGTGTTTGGAAATAACATGTGCTTCTAATTAGTCCATCTCATGAATTTGATACATTGTATGCAGACTGGAGGTGCCAGGTTTCGTGTGTGGGTCTGTGCTGTGATGGTGATGTTTCCATAGATCCTACAAATCCGCCACTTCACGGGCAGGTTATGGGGACCTCCTAGGCATGATATTTGAAGGAATTTTTCGTTTTTATTTTTAACCCTTATTTCATGGAAGACTCACTGTTTCTTTAAAAACCTTTTTTTTTTTTTTACTTTTTGTCCTTGTTTCCTGTCCCCAGGGCACTACCCAGACCCCCATACAACTTTTATGGCAAATATCTAGCATATATATACCCTCTTGGAGGGCACTCTAAAAATTGAATTTTGAGCCCCCTTGACTTGTATTGAGTTCGTGTTCGAATTTGAACTTTTGAAAAGTTCGAGTTTGAATGCAAACCGAACTCAGGGTGTTCGGCTCATCCCTAGTGTCAAAGGCCTTGGCAAAATCAAGGAAGATTGCTCCAGTTAGGTCTCCTTGTTCCATGCCAGCTTGGGTATCATTGCAAACTTTAAAAGGGCGGTTGTAGTTGAGTGATTTGGACGAAAGCCGTATTGATCTGAGGTTAAATTGTTTTAAGATTGATAATAAACATGTAATTGTGTGTACACGCAATTTTCCAGAATTTTTGACATTACAGGGAGCAATGATATCGGACAGTAGTTGGATAACAAAGTACTGTCACCACTTTTATGGATAGGTACCACTCTCACAGTCTTCCAGAGTTTTGGTATGTATCCAGTCGCCAGTGATTCATTGATTAGGGTTACGACAGGATTTGCAATTGCCGGTGCACTGATTTTCAGCAGCATTGCTGGGATTTCATTTTTTGATTACGGAGAAGTTTAGTAACTACACTGACAGGCACTGGTCTAAAGTTGAATTTTACTGTTATATGGGGTCTCTGCATGGTTGGAGGGGCCTAACCTGCATTTGGCCTTTCTGTAGGCGTGTCATTCTTTAGCTTAGCAATCAGGGTGGTGGCGCATCCAACAAAATAATTATTAAAGGCATTTTCTATGTCTAGGAGGCGTTGCAGGGTTTGGTTGTTTACTTTAACAGCAGCCGCTTGGGAGTGGATGGGGGGGTTGCTTGTATGTTATTTATGATTTTCCAAAAATTTCTAGGGTTTGATATGTTATTGTTTAAATTTTCATTTAAGTATTGAGCTTTAGACATTTTTGTTTGTTTTTTTCTGCATGCATTCCGGCATTGTCGGTATTCATAGTGATCATTCTTGGAACCAGTACTCTTGAAATTTGACAACAGCGAATCTCTAAACTGGTAAATTTGTATAAGAACAACTGTAACCCAGGGTAGATGGGCCCCTTTTACTCGCACTTTACACAGTGGGGCATGGGAATTCCAGACTTGTAGGAGCTCAGATTGAAAGCATTCAGTTGCACAGTCCAGGTCTGGGATTCGGTTTAGTCTGTACCATAGGAGCTGTTTGAGATCACTTAGGAAGGATTCTAGATTAAATTTCTTGAGAGACCTGGTGATTATTATCTTTGGGGGAGATTTTGTGGCCTTTTATTTTGCACACACAGTACACTAGACAGTGGTCACTGAAGCTATTAGGGAGAGCGCCTGCCTCCTGTATTCTATCAGGACATGAAGAGAGAATCCAGTCCAGCAGGGTATGGTTAGGGCTCTTCATATTCATGCGATTGGGGTGGAGATTAATTGAGTTAGTTGCAAGGCCTTAAACAGTAAGCAGTGTTTATTGGCTTTAGGATTCAGCCAATCTGTATTAAAATCGCCAAGGACCAGCAGTTTTTTGGATTTGAGTTATGTCAGAGAGGGAATGCACTGGAGAGCTCGGTGGGTGGTAAAATCCTGCAACAATGTTTTATTTACTGAATGGGATCTCAATTATACCAGAGAAGAAATCAAAGGTGGCCGGGGAGCTAGAATTCTGTAAAGGGGTGAACTTTATGGACTCATCAACATAAATAGCAAATCCTTCTCTCTTTGCCCTGTCCTTTCTATATTCTCATCCATCCTGCACTCTACCACATCTGTCCATGCACCCAGCACTTGAATCTCTCCCTTTACTTCGGTTACACTTTGCTTTTGTTCCGCTGCAATAAAGTCCTGCATTGTGGCTGTCATCTGCTCCAGATTAGGGATGAGCTGTTCAGTTCGATCAGTTCGGAGTTCGATTCGAACTTTGGCCGTTTGCAAGTTCGCGAACTTCAAACTTTTTGGCGTATTCGATTCGAGTTTGAATAAAAAAAAACTGTGATGCTTAAAAAATACTAAAAAATCTAGAAATAAAGAGACTCTTTACTGCAGAATATTATAAGCAACGGTTTATTAGATATTGAATTAAAAAATAATGTCTACGTGCAAAGATTCTCACCTCTAAATGACCTGTGCTCTCAAAAGGCGTAAACAACAGGTGTTTAATTAGTGTTTGGAAATAACATGTGCTTCTAATTAGTCCATCTCATGAATTTGATACATTGTATGCAGACTGGAGGTGCCAGGTTTCGTGTGTGGGTCTGTGCTGTGATGGTGATGTTTCCATAGATCCTACAAATCCGCCACTTCACGGGCAGGTTATGGGGACCTCCTAGGCATGATATTTGAAGGAATTTTTCGTTTTTATTTTTAACCCTTATTTTATGGAAAACTCAATGTTCCTTTAACCCTTTCACTGCTGAGGCATTTCACCGCTGTGTGCTGAGCTAATTTTTACCGCTTTCGCTCATCATGTTTAAGCGCGATTT
>RXON01003269.1:0-34724 GCA_009667805.1 Leptobrachium leishanense
CAAGAAGAAGGCCAGGGTACAACAAACTGAGTCTAAATTTCTGTTGCTACCACTATGTTTCCTGACCAGCTGATAGGTCCTTCCCCTATTGTGCCAATCCAAGTGGAGGGAGTCTAAACTAAAGCTCTGTTGGACTCAGGGGCTCAAGTGACATTGATCTACTGAGACTTCTATGAGAAACACTTGAAGCATATACCTCTACAGAAATTGAAGGATCTGGAAATCTGGGTATCGGAACTGAGAAACTCCTCTATGACGGGTATCTACAGGTGAAGTTGGAGATCGGATCCGAGGTCATCGGACAGTCCGGAGGTTGTGATGTATTGGCCATTGTGTGTCCTCGGCCTTCAGGGGCAAACAGAAGTTCCATGATAGTGGGGACGAATACGGATTTGGTGCGACGTCTCCTGACTCTTATAGTACTGGAAGAAGGTTCTACTAAGGGAGTACACCCATTGTTACGTCCAGTCTATCAGAGAATGGTCGAAGAACAGAAGGCACCTGCCGAAGTGGGGCGCCTGTGGAGATTGGAAGGAACAGAGAAGGTTATGCAATCAGGAGAAGTAACGAGTTTCCGGGCTTCAGTCAAGTTGAACGGATCGCAACCAGGCCCCTATGTGGTACTGGAAACCGATTTTAATCATGGGAGTGAAGCCGGAGTAGAAGTAATCCCTGAAATAATCTCCACTAAAGCTTTGAAAAGAATACGAGGAAGAGTCTCAGTCAGTGTGTGTAATGTGTCTGATTCTCCAGTGATCCTGAAAGCACGAATGCCTATCGGGCAAGTAGCGTCTGCTACGCCTCTCTCTTCTACCGATCTAGGAGGGGGAGTGGATAAAGAGATTCCAGATGAAAGGTTCTACCCCAAGGACGCTCCCATCTCACCTGAAGAAACATCTTCAGTCCCAGGTCCTAAAGTGGAGGGACTTGTTCTCGAAAGATGAGTTCGACGTGGGCCTAGCTAAAAGTACTGAGAACCGCATTTGATTACAAGAAGACAAGCCGTTTCGTGAAAGGTCAAGACGATTTCCACTGGGAGACTTGGATGATCTACGAGAACAGCTGAATGAACTGCAAAGAACCAAGGTGATTCAAGAGTCCAGGAGCCCATATGCATCCCCAATAGTAATGGTCCGGAAGAAGAATGGTTCTGTCCGTTTATGCATAGACTATCGCACGCTGAATCGGAGAACCATCCCAGATCAATATGCCACTCCGCGGATAGAAGACGCCTTACAGTGTTTGTCTGGAGCAAAATGGTTTAGTGTACTAGACCTGCGAAGTGGGTATCACCAGATACCAATGCATCCTGAAGACAAAGAAAAGACTGTATTCATCTGCCCACTGGAGTTCTTTGAGTTCAACAGAATGCCTCAAGGCCTTACGGGGGCTCCAGCCACATTCCAACGGTTAATGGAGAAGACAGTCGGGGACATGAACCTGATCGAAGTATTAGTGTATCTGGATGACATAATCGTGTTCGGGAAGACTTTGGAAGAACATGAGCAACGGTTGGAGAAGGTCTTGAAGAGGCTTCATGAAGAGGGGTTGAAACTGTCTCTGGAGAAATGTCAATTCTGTTTACCGTCTGTTATGTATCTGGGACATGTGGTCTCAGCAGAAGGCGTTTCGACAGATCCTCGGAAGTTGGAGGCCGTAGCTTCCTGGCCTAGACCCCGAAACGTTACTGAACTTAGATCTTTCTTGGGGTTCTGCTCCTATTATCGAAGATTTGTAGGAGGATTTCCAAGATAGCTCAACCGCTGAACAAGCTCCTACAGAAGGAAGACACAGAAGAAGGCCACAAGGCCTCTGACCGAAATCCGTCGGCTCCAGGGCCAAGGAAGGCTCTAAAGTCTATCCACGGAGAATGGACTAGTCAATGCGAAGGTGCTTTCTTGAAGCTGAAAGAGAGTCTATCTCGTGCTCCTGTCTTGGTCTACGCGGACCCTCACAAGCCATACGAACTACATGTGGATGCCAGCAGAGAAGGTCTAGGGGGAGTCCTGTACCAAGAGTATGGTGGATTGCTGAGGCCTGTAGCGTATGTGAGCCGGAGCCTTACGCCTTCTGAAAAGAACTATCCTACCCACAAGTTGGAGTTCCTAGCCTTGAAGTGGGCGGTGGTAGACAAGCTAAAGGACTATCTGTATGGAGCCGAGTTTGTGATAAAGACGGATAACAATCCTCTTACCTACGTCCTCACTACTGCGAAGCTGGACGCAATGGGACATCGGTGGTTGGCCGCTCTGTCAGGGTTTCGGTTCAGCCTGAAGTATCGCCCTGGGGTGAATAATTGAGATGCTGATGCTTTGTCGAAAAGACCCTACACTACAGAATGGACTCAGTTAACTCCAGACGGGGTACAAGCTTTGTGTCAAGGAGCAGAGCGTCGGGTCAAGGGAGGGATTGAAGCGGAAGCCATAGGAGTTATGGCTGCGGCTGTTCCAGAGTTCTACTGTAACCCTACGCAGTTGAGGGATGAAAGTCTGCCTACTTTCTCAAAACAGGACCTGAGAGCTGATCAGGCTAAAGACCCTTTGATTGCGTTAACCGTAAAGGCCCTAAATGCGAACCAACGGGAAATTCTGCTGACCAATTCCCCAGATGGGGCGAGATTGGTATACAAAGAGTGGGAACGGTTGAAGATGTTGGATGGGGTGGTCTACCGAAGGGCCCCCTCAAACAATGCTGAAGAGACCCAACAGCTGTTCCTTCCCACTAAACATAGAGAGAGTGTACTGCGTTCGTTACATGATGAACATGGACATTTGGGCACAGAGAGAACTTTTAAGCTGGTGCGAGACAGATTCTATTGGCCTTGCATGAGAGCTGAAGTGGAAAGTTACTGCCATTCATGTCTGAGGTGTATCCAAAGGAAGACCCTACCGACCCAAACCGCTCCAATGAGCCATCTACAAAGTCAAGGACCCATGGATTTGGTGTGCATTGATTTCCCGTGCTTAGAGCCGGTTGCTAGTGGGCAGGGAAATATTCTAGTAGTGACTAATCATTTCACACGTTACGCCCAAGCTTTTTCTATGAAAGACCAACGTGCTCCTACGGTGGCGAAGGTTATGATGGAAAAGTTCTTTGTTCACTATGGCCTACCAAGGAGAATACACTCTGATCAGGGTAGAGACTTTGAAAGCCGGCTTGTTGGGCAATTACTGGAACTGCTGGGAATTCAAAAGACCCGAACTACACCATATCACCCTCAAGGTGACGCTCAACCCGAAAGGTTCAATCGCACGCTGCTAAATATGCTGTGGACACTGTCAAACAGAGAGAAGCAGAGCTGGAGTCGTCACATAGCTACGCTAGTACATGCATATAACAGTACGGAGAGTGACGCTACTGGATACTCACCGTACCGTCTTATGTTTGGAAGAGAAGCTCAACTGCCGGTTGATTTGGCGTTTGGGCTATCTCTGGATCAGACGTCGGTAGCTTCTCATACAAATTATGTGGATAGACTTTGGAAGAACTTGGCCTCTGCGTTTGAACAGGCCCACTTGACCTCAGGAAACAGGGAACAAAGGAATAAGCAGAACTATGACTTGAAAGTTCGGATACAGGATCTACAACCCGGTGATAGGGTTTTGATGAAGAACTTGGGTGCTGCTGCAAGGCATAAGTTAGCAGATAGATGGAGTTCTCAGGTCTACATTGTCTGCAAGCAACTGCCGGGTCTGCCATTTTACCAAATCCGGCCGGATGGAAAGGCTGGGCCTCTTAAGAGCTGGCACCGGAATCATCTATTACCTTTGAGAGAGGCTGTGAGGATACCAGTTGGGGACGAACTTTCTCTGCCAAACCCGCCTGCTCCATGTTTGACTCCCGTTACTCGGTCTCAGCAGACCCGGGTTGTCGAAGAGAGTGAAAGGGATAGTGAGGAAGAAAGATTTTGTCTGGACTGGATGCGCTCACCAGAGCCTGAAGAGGTCATTCCAGTTCCTGAACGGTGGGAAAGTAATTTGAGGCCTGAGGCTCCTGAATTTCAATTGGAAGTTCCCGAGACTACTGAAATCCCTGTAGTTCCTGAAGCTGAGTCTTATGACTACAGTTCCATGCCTTCACTGGAAGGATCATACTCTGAAGAGATGTCTGTTCCAGTTGTGGAAAGGAGAACTGAACCCGCACCTGTAGTACTTCTACCTGAAGAGGAACTGATTGAGCCAGAACCAAAATGCTCTATTCGACCGCCCCAGAGACTCACCTACGACTCACCAGGACATAGCACTGAAGAGGCCGTCACCACAGTGCGAAGGTTGCCCGGAGTGTCTGCTATGTTAGCTGAGGTAGTCAAAAGCATGAGTCAACTTGAGGAAGTGTATCTAACTCATTGTATGCTTGCTGCGGAGCCTGTATATGTTGCCTAATGTTATGTTGAAATGTAATGCAACTGTTATACCTCCTTGGAGAGACCCAAGAGTTCTAGGAGGGGGAGAGTGTAGCGCTGGTTTTAAAACACTGTGTTGTAGTACTTATTTTTGGCCACCAGAGGGAGACAAGCGCAATGTAAGACACTGGACATTGGGACTACATTTTCCAGCATGCTTTGCGGGCGGGAACAGGAAGTGGGTGGGAAAGAGAGACTTACATCCGCAGCCTCGAGGAGAGAACCGCCAGAGCACGCAGAGGAGTGAAGATAGCAAGATGCACGTGAAGGAGATAACGATCGCGACCAGGCCGGAGCGCAGGTGCGGCCTAGCAGAGCTGGAGATCGGTTTCCCCTTTACTGGTCAAAGACCTAGTGATCCATCGCTAGTAACTTTACACAGATACAGAGTAAGCTGAAGGACCCCGAGTTAGGAGACCGCAGACGATCTAACGGGAGTGCAGGCGGTGAGCTGGACATCTTCTGGCAGACACAGACAAGCAAGACAGCGGATCCAGTGGCACAGAATCCCAGTCAAATCGAGCGGAGAGACGTCCTGGGTCGAGCGGAGCGCAGAGTATCTGGCGAATGGGTGAGAGGCCTTCCCGGCCACAGTAAAATAATAAAGCACGCTGCAGTTTTGTCAAAACCTACAGGGCCCCAACGTGACTAGTCGAAGACACACCTGAAATCATTCACTGGCCAGTTGAATGTTGTACCCGGGTACCAATACACGCATCCACTTACACTTTCTTGGGACACAACCTGTACGGGACTCACACTCCAACCACGAAGGGGTTAAAATTCATTTTTCTTTTCCGCTACGCATTTCTCGCATTACGAACCACCGTAAATATATATATATATATATATATATACGTATACCGTGTTGCTCTTTATATGCCAGTTTATTCAGTAAACTATATAACTTATAAAATCCACAACAGTGCTGGTGTATATTTATTCCCTAGTGCGGGGAGACTGACCCGAGGTTTAAATTCAGCAGCTCCTCCGGGAGTGAGCGCTACACACGTTTCAGTATTTTTGTACTTAGGACATTTTGGTCCTCCAGGCGACATGACACAATGTGACGTGCAGCCCTAAGAGCAAATAAGAGATGAAACAAAACTATTAAACAATGAAATTATTTGACATTTGCAAATAAACACAAAAAATGTGGCCTTTTAAAAGAATGCTGCTCACATTCACTCATCCAGATGCCTTTGTGCAATGTGCTGCCCGGTCAAAAGCATGCAGGAGCTGTGAGGCCGCAACACAAACCGCAGTAACACATATACAAGGTCATTCAATGAGCACCGAAATTCCACTAGAATTTCTGTACTCTTTCATTCGGCGCACTTCAGGGAATCAAATTCCCGATCCTGCAGTGAATTCAGCATTCACCGCAGGGTCCCCAAAGTGCAGGGAAAAATCACCAAATTGACCGGAAAAACTGCCAAACACATCCGGAAAAAAGATGATGATCTGTTGAACAGAGCACAGAGCATCTGCCGGAAAAAGCTGTCAAGCCGACGAATGGGGTAAAAAAAAACACTGCATCTTTTAAAAGCTGATTGCCAAAAAAAAATCTGCACAAAAATGTCTGGAATTAATATATAAGGTCCTATGAATAATAATAAAAAGGTCTGTTACAGAAACAAAAAGTGTTTGTAACCCCTGGATTACAGTAATTCTGACTACTCTGCAGTTCCTGTTTAGTAACCAACAGATGGCGACCTTCTATTTACTCTTTGAGATTCAAGACTGAGTGGCTCTCTATGGTTTTGGTGGAGGCAGCGTTGCAAGAGAGGAAGGGAGGAGGGCGCTGGGACAAGATGGTGGCTGAGATTTGTGAGTGCTGTGTCCACTGTCCAGTGCAGGAGCATCCTGTAAAAAGGCTTCCAGCAGACCACTGTATCCAGTTCAAAGCACAGAACAGTTCCTGGCAGTGATTTTTCTGCAGAGTGAAGGAATCCCAGTGGAGCAGCTTCTCCTCTTCCTGGACAAACCTGATTGCAGACTGTGGAGAGGGAAGCGGAGACCCCTCCACCTGGTTTTACAACATTGCACTCTGACACTGGTTACACAAGCCGCAGTCTATGATTTATCTGATACCTGGAACATCACATCATATTACAGACAAGGTGGATTACAATCATCCTGGGCCCCTACCTATGGCACTCAACGGCCATTAGGGTTAAGTCTAGGGTGGGTCGCAGTATTTTTTATGGGTGGGTAAACTCATACTGACTCTTGCATTTTTTACTTATTCTACTGCATTATGTTTGTTTATTTAGATGGTGATTTTATTTTTTCATAGAGCTTTGCTGTGCAATACAAAGTTCTGTAAAAGACAGCTTTCCCAAAATAATAAAGATTTACCCCAAATCACTAGGCAAGACCAGTGTTCAGAGTAACAGCAGAAGAACTAACTCTTTACTCAAACAGACATACAGATATATACAGTTAAAGGACAATCCCCCTTCATGAATAAAACACAGAAAGGATCAACAGATGCAATATCAGGACAAAGGAAGAGACATTCAAACTGGTTAAACAATGGACAGTTTACACATTCACTAGGTAACTCTTATCTTAATCTGGCTGCCAGAGAAATCTTGTCTCCTCAGTCTAAATGCTGGAACACATGTCCACAGTAAATCAGGTGTGCGCACCAGGATGCCAAGACAGAGTTCAACATAAATCCTGGATTCCCTGGACAATCCATTTGGCAAACACCAGGTAGCACCTGCGCCCATAGTCAGTAGGAAGGAGGCTAGCTCCCAGACTCCTCCAACTGCCTTAGTGATGGCTGAGTCTGTGTCAGGCTCCCCGCCGCTGACTGAACTGTTCCTGAAATACGTGTATCATTGGCAGCACTTTTCATATACTGCTCAGTACTGGCACTGGTAATCCAATACTTCCAGTGTTTGCCTGCTCCAGAAAGATTTACCTATTCCCTCAGTCTCAACCTCCCTTAGTGTCCCCTCCTGGACTCTCGTGTCCTTCTATGTTCATAATACCTTCTCCTTGACCCTTGAATCCCTCCTAGATCATAGCATCCTCTCATAGACCCCGGCTGTGCTTCAGACCCTGATACCAACTGAAGACCTTGATACACTCCAAGCCTCCTGGTAAACTCTGCTGTATATCCTATACCTTACTGTATACTCCAACCCCACCGTGTCTCCCATCGCTGCCAGCCAGCATGATCAACCGCATACTGGGCTCATACCACCAAGACCGGTACCCCACTGGTGCTGATCCTGACAGTCTGTCACAAGGCAGTGCATGAAAAATGCTGCCCTGCAGCATATAGAATCCATAGGTGCAGGTAAGAAATCAGAAAGGAAGCCCAGGTGACCCCCCCCCCTTATTTCCCTGACGCAGCAGGAGCAAATTCTTGCAGGGCTTGCACCCTGGAGTTGCAACCCTGGAGGTGGACTCCATGAGGGGATTCTTGCAGCAGCACAGAAGCGCTACCATGAGTATCCCAGCAGTTAGCACTGTGTTCTGGGACGAGGTGCTGCGGTCGTGCCTGCCCCGGAATATGGTGGTAAAAAGGGGACGCTACAAGGAAATCTCCAGGTGCAGATTTTCCCTGTTAGTTTCCCCATTTAAGCGCTAAGAAGGGAATAGGGCCCTATGTATTTTGCACCTTACAAACATGTCCTCCTCTATTTCGGAAAAGGGGCATAGACAATTTAAAGGTAATATATGAATCTTGCTGAAGCCCGGTCCACTGTGACCCTCATTCCTTTTCCAAAAAATTTTTTCATTACAATAAGTATTTTTGTAATGCACTTTACATCAGGATTTGATAAGATTTGTTTTCTGTAGGACCTGCCAGCAGACACATTGACCTCCTGGAGCACCGAGGTGCAAGATGAAGAACATGGATATTCTAGACGAAGCAAACGTGATGGTAAAGACTTTCATTTCATATGGCAGAGCTTACAGCACCTACTTGCATCCAATAGATTGTATGTTACTGATATTACGTTTCTATGATGTAAAATTTATTTGATTAAAAGTTTGTTGCAGAACGCAGACCCTGAAATGTGATTTGTTTGACAAAGAGAAGACTCCGGGCTCTATTACATTCTTCACGCAAAAACGCACATGCAACGCGTGAATTTTTGTGTAAAGCGTTAAACGTTAACGCATTAAAAATCAATGCTGGTATTACAATCCTTGCGCATTTTTTCATCCATCGACCAATAACGCGCGGAAACGGAGGCACACAAACGCGCACGCAGCAACGTTGCGTGCAGAAATCAATGTGCGGACTGTTTTTTTCACGCGATTCAGCCAATCAGAATTAAGACCCACAATTGTCTCACGTTACGTTTTTGTGCCTGTCAATGTCAATCTGCGCATATATGTTGCATCAATAAAAAAAAAAACACACAACTTCTCCTTTTTATTGGTTTGGGTATGTGTAGAATGTGTAATTATACTTTGCTGCGTATTTTTTTTGGGCTGGTGTATTTGGTTTCGGCCAGGTTGATAGAATTTGCCGTTAACACCAGCTTTTAGGAGTTGCTAAAATTATGCGCGCAAAGGCTGTGCGTTACAAACTGCGCATAGATTGTAATACCACCCGCGTACCAGCGCACAAACGCATTTGCGCTCACAATGTTAAGTATAGGACGCACGACGTACAGTAAGCTCGCAAAGGGTTCGCGCAGGTTCACCCGCGGTAGACGATTACGTGCGTTTGTTGCGCTGACATTGTAATACGATGTTCAGCGCAAAGGGTTTTGCGTGAAGATTGTAATAGGGCCCTCCATTGGTTAAAATGTCTGCCCAATCATTTTTTTCTCTGTTTTTTTATTGAAGCTCTAATTACTCAACTTTTCTCTCTTATCATGCGCTGCTCCTCCCCGACAGCTCTGGGGCTTCCAAAATGCAAAAGTCCCTGCAGCTATTCTATGCAATTTGCATTTCTACGCAAACTGCGTAGCGTAGGAACCCACAATTGTCACATTACTCGGTGCTTGCACATTTTATGTACGCAAGTTCTGTAGCGCCTGTGCAAGGTTATTGATTGAAGCTGCACTCACAGGCACGCAACCAATCCGTGAGCTTCCACTCTCAGGACGCTTGCTATCGTCGGTGGTCTGAGAGATGGTAACGTCAGTATGGAGAGAGTGCTGAATCACCATAGACTGATCTGTTGTTCGTCAGCCAGGAAATTCAAGATGACAGCTGACTGGTGATGCTGGTGTGGATAGACAAAACTCCTCTACTTCACCCAGAGTTTCTTCACAAGCTATCCAGGAGGGAAGGGGGGTACCTTTACACATCATGGCCACTTTAAAAATCCTGAACACTTTAGCTTTTTAGAGTGTCCCTTTCAGATCTCCACAGAATCAAGCTTGACCCTAAATGAGCTTCAATGACAGAAACACACTGAAGTCTTTACTCCCAGTCTTACACTCCTTGCAGACAGAGGAAATGGTGGGTCCCACAGCTCTATGCGCCGAGGGATAGGAGGCTAGTCTGGAATTATTATTTTTACATCAGGGAAAGAAAACATCAAGCCAACACAACAGACCTAATTTTTAGACCCTCTGCCATCTTGTTTGGTAAATGTGAAATATAAATTATTTATGATGATTTCCAAATCTCCAACCAAATATTCAACTTCCAAAGACTCCAATCTGGAATTAGCTAAAGCTCAGGAAATTTCTGTGTCATCACATGTTTTTGTAAGGGACTCTATTAAAATGAGGTTTGGCTCTCCACACGCAGACACACACACACACTCCGCCTCGTTGGAGCTCTAGACCTACAGCCCCACATATTGAGATATAAAGAATAATAATCTATAACATACACTATAGATGACCCAATCAGGACTCTAGGATCGGGATCGGAACTCGATTGTGTGGTTTCGCAGGGATTGGGAAAGACTTTATCAAACCAATCCGACCCCAGAGACCTACCATGTTGAGCAGCCAACACTATATCCTCCTAGTTCTCTGTCATTATCTGCATTGCACCACACCTGGTGGGGCAGAGGAGACAGGGATTGATGCAGGGAGATGAATGGCAGGTGCTCCAGTATTCTCTTTCTCTAGGGTGTCACAGTCCAGGTGGCATGGCGTCACGTGCAGAATCGAATAAGGACTCGGTATCACCCGATTACGACTACTGCTACTGTAATTGGATTGGGGGCACGAAAATCTGCGTAATACATTTTATCTTAGCAAAAGAAGATTTTAATCTATTAAGCAATTTTAATCACACTTTTGGGCAGATTGAATTGGTTTCAGCAGCCAGAAAAGAAAATTAAAACATTTTAGTGTTTACACAGTATTTTTATTATTTATTCTCACAATGAACCGAGAAACACTTAAGGGTATTTAATTTTGAGTGGATTATGACATTCATCTTATTACAATATATATGTATATTTTTTTCTGTTTCAGCTAGTGAAAGCATTGAAGCTTTTCCCAGTAATCCCTACATTGGAGACACTTTGACCGTTACTTGTCAGTTTATTGGAGTTATCACTGACGTTTCCTGGTATCACAATTCTTCAGCCACAAAGCTTTTCAATAGCACCAAGTATATCATTACGGATACTATCCTACAAGTGACAGACATTAACTGGAGTGATGCAGGTAAGACATCCCTACCTTACTCTTAATATTATTTGGTGGATTCTTGGTGGGACGGCATGGCTGTGATTTACAGTTATTTTTATGTATTATGTGTAAACTGCCATCACTACTACACCTTGGGCCCTATCACCTCCATAACACTAGCACTCACGTAAATGAGCGTTAGCCGTAATTTAATTGAGATGACAGCATTCCACACAGATCACAGCCCAATCGGTAACGGATTAAAAAATCCGTTAGCGCACCGGTATGAGCGCTTTTTAGCACAAGCTTATTGTACTTCGCGATCCCTATGGTTAACCTGGGAAGCACAAAGAGTAAGCAATCAGCAATTAGCGTTAGGATCACAAAGTTCAATCGCTAATTCCGAACCGTTGTCGCAAACTAAAAAAGTTGACAAGCTAGCGGATTCCCTTTCTGCAGAATCAGTTTAGTTGCAGCTGCAACCCCTCCAAAATTAAATACGCACCTCATCCCGTGGCGGGGAATGGAAGCCGATCCGCCACTTCAGGCTGTCGGGAGCACAGTGAGACTGGGGAAAGAAAGTCCCTAGTCTCTCTCTGCGATCACTACACCGACCTGCAGGATCTTGTAAGAGGCGAGATCCTGCTGGTCATTTGACCCAGCAGCAGAAGCCTCCATGGAGTCCTATGACGCATGCCACTGTGCGTTAGCTCTGCCCTGAGCATCATGGAGCCTAGTGGAGCCAGGATGTCTGGGGAGGGCAGGATGTACGTGATGTAATTATAACTTTATCTGACGTTAGTTTGTATAAAAGGCTGCACAGCCCTCATTAAAAATTTTAATTTTCTTCACCCTACATTGTGTCTCGACAAGTGACTGGGTGGGCTGGAAGCAAATCAACACTTCTTTGGACCTTCTCAGGAGCAAGAAGATCCTAGCAGTGGATCTACTCAGCCGGAGTGGTGGAGTCCATCACAGCATCTTTTTAAGGTGCTTTTTTAAAGCAGCGTCTCTTTTAAAAGAGTCTTATGTCAAGAGGCATCTCCCTTTATGGCTGGCCGTCCCACTGGCACCGTAGTCAGATGACACACTTGGCCACCGTCTGACTACGGCCAATGCCATCGGCCGATCAGGGTCGTCCCGCACACACAAAAAAAACCTGGAAAACCCTGCTGTGGAAAAAAAAAACGCTGTGGGGAGAAACATAACTGCCTCTGGTCCTGGAGGAAAAAAAAATTACTTGCCAGGCTGCGGGGGATTAACCAGCACCAGGGACAGCAATGCTGAATGCAGCTGGCTCACAAAGAGAAAAAAAAAATGCGAGAGACAAAATGCATCTTTTTCATGTTTCCCTGCAGTACAGCGGTCTTACTATACTATACAGTGCATCTTTTTCATGTCTCCCTGCCACGTCACAGTGGTTTAACTATACAATGCATCTTTTTCATGTAAACTTGTATCAGATCGTCCTGGCATCGTCCGATAATTCCAAATAAGTTAGGAAAGATTGCTAGTCTGTTTGCAGTCGCAAAAAATAATCTGAACTCATCCGATGGTGGACCTTTTTATGGCACTGTTTCTGCATCATACCATCATGTGGCAGCTCCGTATCTCACGTTTCAAATAAATGCCATGATAAGAAAAATTTTAACAAAAATTGCTTGATAGTGAAGGGGGTTAGTGGCGAGGGATAAGAGGGAGTGTGGTGCCAACCCCTAACCTTTAAATTTACATAAAATAAGAAAAATAAATAATAATCTTTATTAACAAGAAAAGAAATGACACTAATAAAAACAAATAAAAGGGCTACCTGTAATGCTGCCGAGCCACATGTCTTGTCAATGTCCTACACACAAAACAGACTTCCCCATTAAGGTTACATAATGGACCTTTGTTTTGTGTGTAGGATTCAGGGGGTGAGTTATATTTGATAGGGGGCTCGGTAGCGTCATAGCTAGCCCTTTTTCATGTTTTTATGTCCATGTGATTGTTTTTCTTGTTAATAAATTTTATTTAGAAATCAAATTCTGCGATTCGTTAATGATAATGAACTTGTGTCTGTCACATAAGGACATATTAAAAAAATCTTTGTTTTCTTTGCTCGGTAGGGATCTACAAGTGCACTGCAAACGTGAACTCCGAATTAAGAACTCTAACCAAATTTCTCAACGTTCGAAGCCTAAACATCACCAGTTCAGCTGATACTGAAGCAGTTTGCAATGGCACAATAACCAGTTTGACTTGCTGTAGTGGTGCCAGTAATCTCTTTAATGTTACATGGGGAATGTCAGGTCCGATTCTAATTACAGGTAAGTTATTTTCTATCGCCCACCTCTCTGCCTTACTTACATTTGACTTTGAAAGGTCCTGTTTTACAACTCACAAGTCACGTGGACTAGCTTTGCAAAAACACCAAGGGCAGTATTACAAAGTTGGTGCTAACTTAACCAGAGCTGTTGTAAACTTAGTAAGCTACATTACATTGTCCGTGCTAAAACGGGAACGCAAAGGAGAAAAACCTGCGCCTCCAGGTTTCTCCTTTGTGCCCCATTTTTAGCGCTGAATTACAATGCAGGCGCTAGAAAATCTACCTGCATTGTTAACCCCTTAAGGACCGCTGACGCACCCTGTATGTCCTGTCCATGGGTCTCCCTTAGACCCGCGGACGTACAGGGTACGTCAGCGGCGCCTAACCCCCATCCCGCCCTATACTTACCTCCCTCGCTGGATCCCTCGGCGATCTGGCAGGGAGGAAGCCTGCCCATGTGATATAAATGGGCTGGCGAGGTTGATGATGTCGCCACGCTGCGTGGTGACGTCATTAGCAGGTGCCCCCATTCAAATCAATGGAGGGGAGGGGGGCTCCTTCGGAGCCCTCTATCTCCCCAACCATTGAAGCTAGGGAGATGCTTTTTGCACCGCTGAAAAGGGGAGAGCTAATTGGCGCCAAAACACGATTCGAACCTGGAAGGGGGCTGACATCTTGGATGTCACCCAAGCCTCCAGGTTCCCCCTACCCACTGACAACCTCACCATATCTGTGAGGATGTCAGTGGGCCAGTTAACCATCTAGCTGCCATGTAGAGATAAGGGGATCCTAAGGATCCCCCTATCTCCCGATCCATGTCCATTTGACATCATTTGAAAGGCCTGATCATGACCTTTCCAATGATACCAAACATGACCAGGTTTGGTTTAAAAAATAAAATTAAAAAAAATAAAATTAAATAAAATTAAAAATGTTTTTTTTTTACAGTTTTTTTGTCTGGGGGGGTTTAATTAAATAGGACCTAGGCTGTCATCTCAAAATAATTAGCAGAAAATGGTCAGAATGAAAGAGAGTGAAAGAGAGTTGGAATTATACAAATAATAACTCCAACAATAATGGATAAAATTTTATAGAAATAAAATCAAAATAAAATACAATAGCCAGAACGCGTTTCGCCCAAAAAGATAATATATCCAAAGGCTTCCTCAGCTGGCTGTCTATATCCAAGCCTTTGGATATATTATCTTTTTGGGCGAAACGCGTTCTGGCTATTGTATTTAATTTTGATTTTATTTCTATTAAATTTTATCCATTATTGTTGGAGTTATTATTTGTATAATTCCAACTCTTGAGCAGATTTTTATTCATACCACTATCCAGCCTTCTGTGGATGATTTCTGGGGGCGCTAAAACAAGGTGTGTGATACCAATTTGGAAAGACACTTGGATGACCAACTATTCCCAGGCTACCTCCAGGCTATCAATCCACTTCAGAAGGGGCTTTTGGGTGGCCAGAAACTACCCTAAGGCGACTTAACCTAGAACCAGGAGGGTTCCATCTCATGTGAGTGCGAATTCGTTACCTCTCCGTAATCTATGGTTTTTGATGGATCGCACTATGATTTACTCTCTTTTTATTTGAGGGATACCGTAAGAAGAGGACCCCAAGAATTTCGGGACTCATTCTATCACAAGAAGGACATTGATATCGCTCCACTATTTTTCTGAACTGTGTATATTGTTGATGGTATTATAACAAGGACCATCTTTGTGTAAGAGCGATTTTCCTTATCCATATATCAGTGCTACTACCCTCCTTTGTTAATATCACGTGTGATAGACAGAAGGGGGAGGGGAGAAATTATCTAAACAAGTAGCCCCTCTGTAGCTTAAAAGTAAGCAAGAACAATTCAAAGGGGTAGAAAAGTGGATCAAACACAACAAACTTTTTCTAAATACTGACAAAACTGTTACAATGCTCTTTGGAACAGCACCTAAACTACACAAGTTGCAAACACCCCATCTATGTGTGGGGACAAGATCAAATGACACGCTGACTACAGTCACTTCTCTTAAATATCTAGGTATGTGGTTAGACCCAAATCTATCTTTTGGCCTCCACATCGAAAAACTCTCATCTAAACTCTACCCCAAAAATAGGTGCCATGTACAGAAACAAATCCTGCCTAATCCCCGCGGTAAGAAAGCAGATTGTGGGGGCGTGGCCAGCAGCGGATGAGAGAGGTCGCATGCAGTGAGAGCTCTGCTGTGATTTCAGCATTTCCAGCATTTTTTGACAGATTTTTAGCGATCCTCTCCCTCTGCTTTCAACTTGTTGGTGACCTGACACCCGCAGCGCATCGGAATCGCTGTTCCTCGGGCACGCAGAGACATTTTTGGGACGGTCGAAGTTCGGGCCTAGTTCGGCCTTGCGGTGGCGGCCATTTTGTGAAGCCTGGGGAGTTTCCTGCTGCACGTAGCGGATCTGAATCCCGGCCGTCGGCCTCACATTTTTACCCAGAGGGTCCCAGACAAAGAGACATCAGAGGTTTTTTGGCGTGGGACTGATTCCCGGCGGTCGACCATTCCTCTCTCCCTGAAGATGGGAAAAAAAACGCTACTTAAACGGAGCAGCGGATCGGTGAGTTCCAACAGCGGGACATCAGGGAGTCCTTGGGGGGTGGATGCCCTGCCAGAGCGACAGCCATCGCTTCTACCCTTCCCCTGGGGTATGGCTCGTCGGAAGAGGAGGATGGTTCCTGGTTATTGGGTGTCTGCCTGAGACTGACTGGTTGCCCTCGGGGTCCCGAGGCCGAGCTCCGGCAGCAATGAGCCCTGCTGCGCGGAAGAGGGCACAGAAAAAGCGCAAGAAGACTGTGGTGGCGACCTCTCCCGAGCCCGCGGTTCTTGCCCCTGACCCCCTATTGGGCTATACTGACGCAAACTTACCGCTCACAGATGACGGGGATTTACCGCAGCCTGCCGTTCGCTCTCCTCGCTATGAGGTCCTGCAGCGGTTGCCCGCAGGGGAGATGGGAGCTCCTTCTGAGGAGGCGACTTCCTCTGGAGAGGATACTAAGGATGCCTCGGATGATGCACGTCCCACAACGATGAGGGACTACCGGAGCTTCATCGCCGAAATTAAGTCGCTGCTGTCCACGGAGATGTCTAAAGTGAAAGCTGATGTGGAGGTGATACGATCCCAAGTGGTGGCGGTCCAGGCCCAAACTACGGACCTTGCGACTGAGCAGGTGGTTCTCTCGTCCCAGGTGTCTGCTCTACAATCTCAAGTTGATCTGCTGACACGATCTGTGGAGACACTGGAATCTCGCCATCGTCGACGCAATGTCCGAATCCGTGGTATCCCGGAGTCGATCTCTGCTGCGGACTTGCTCGTCTATGCTAATCGTCTGGCTCGTCAGGTATCCGAGTCCCCACCCGATAAAGCAGACGTGTTTGGGGGGTGTACCGTATCCGCAAAGCTGCGACAGCCCCCAAGATGCCCCGAGGGATGTTATCGCAGTAGCCGCAGATGTGGCAACTAAGACGCGACTCATGTCGGCCCCTGGAGCTAGAGCACCTGTTCGATTTGACGGAGCCCTACTGACGATATATCAAGAACTGCCCTTCATGACCCTGGTGGCACGTCGACGGTTCCGAGACGTGACAGCCTTCCTACGGCATAAGGGAGTCCGCTACCGCTGGGGGCTAGCTGGCTCACTAGCGGTTACCTACATGAACGTTCTCTACAATATACCGGAACCGGCTGAAGCCTGGCCAGTGCTTTTAGGAGCGGGTCTCGCTCCGGATCGGGCGGTTACTGACCCGGGTTGAAAGCCACACTATGGGGACTTCTTTTTGTCCCCCCTCTGGGACTCTTCTCCTCGCTGAGTTGTGGAAAATCCCACCGAGCTATTTTTTCTCCCCCCCCGCTTGGCAATTTTTTTTTTTTTTTTTTATTTTTTTTTTCTTTCGCTTTCTCTTTCTATCTGTCCTTTACCGCAGATACAGCTGACTCTTTTGATGATATTCCCCGGCTGGGGACATTTTTTTTTTTTTTTTAATTTGGCTATTCCGGGACATCTCGGACGCAACCGTGGCCTGGTGCCCGGCTTGCTCCTGAGCGCCCGGGCCAGGTGCCGTTATTCCCCCTTGGCCTCCCTGCGGCCTTATGGACCGTCTGGGTAGTCGCCAAGGCAGGCACATTTTTGGCCTTTGCCATCTTTTTATTCCCTCCCCCCCCCCTCTTTTTTTTTTTTTTTTTTTTTACAGCTTGATGTCCCCGGCTGGCTATTATTATTAATTTTTTATGTTTATGTTTCTGTTCCCTACCTGAAGACTTTCTCTGGCTGTTAATAGCCATTAGTTCCCTATAACTTGCTTTTTGGATGAGACCCCCCTAATAGGGGATGATTTTGTTGAGTGCATTCCTTGTAGATGACGTTGAAATCTTAATGTGTTTTTCGCAGATGACTTTAAACTCTAGAGTGTTTTTTGCAGGAGACCTTACATTTACATGTGTTTTCCGAGAATGATCTTAAATTTCTTTTTTTGTTTTTCTTCTATAGTTTACCAGTTGACTTATTTTGGCCCTGCGAGGTCTTTTTTATTATATGTTGACTCTCTATGTCGATGCAAACTTCCAAAAATAAAGAATTTAAAAAAAAAAAAAAAATCCACATCTACATGTAAATATAGGACAATTCCTATACAGGGTTATTCAAAGAGATCCGAATTGTGGCTGGAAGGGAACCAAACAGTGAAATTCAGCGTTCGGTTACCTTTCCTGGCCATTCGGCTATTCAGAGAGCAGGCAGTTCGCCAAATGTTGGCGAATTGCCTGCACATATGGTATCTGTTCGAGGGCAGTGAAATCCCCATAGAGAAGCAATGCTTCGTCTATTCAGAGAACAAAAACCAGCAGTGAAAAGTTTCCGAATTGCCCTGCTGTTCGGTGGTTTAATTCGGCAGGTTTATTCAGGCGAATCCCATAGGCTTCAATGAAAAAATATTCCCATTTTAATCCAATATCTAATAAACCGTTTATTATAAAAAAAAAAAAAAAAGAAAAAAAAAAAGAAAGCAGATTGTACAACAAATGCTTATGCCAGCCATTGAATACGGAGATGTAGTGTATGCAGCTGCCCCTCAAACACACCTCCAGAAACTTACTACATTGTATAACTCATTCTGCCGCTTTGTGCTACAATGTAACTTCATGACCCACCATTGTGACATGTTAAAAGAACTAAACTGGCCATCACTGGACTCTAAACGCACCCTACACCTTTCCAACCTGGTGTTTAAGAGCTTTTCTGGGAAGCTACCACCCTACCTGAATAGGCTGCTTGCCCCAGCGGTTCCCTCATCCTATAACCTCAGATCCAGGATTAGCACCTTACCTGCAATACCACAATATAAAAAGAAAGTGGCTCGATCCTCATTTTCCAACAGAGCACCACAATTATGGAATAACCTCCCAGACGCCATCAAATCTTCCCCCAGTCCCTTAAGAGTTCCCTATTAACATACCTCAATACGGAATCCACCTGTAAACATGTAACATAATGACTTTATATCCTACATATTTATTTTTCTGTTAATCTGTATATTTGTTTTTGTGTTAATATCTTGCATTCTACTATCTTGGATTTCTGTAACCACTCAATGTTCTTGAACCCAGGACATACTTGAAAATGAGAGAAATCTCAATGTATCCTTTCTGGTAAAATCCTTTATAAATAAATAAATTTTAAACTAAAGGGGGCATATTAACTAAGGTATGTATTTGAATCACCATATTTATATATTCATACAGGAAATTAAAAAGATAATTATTTCTTTCAGTGGGCACTATGGCAGGGGTTATGTCTGTTTTCGTGGACGCGGAGCTTACAGCAGGCCTCTCTTGCTATTAGCCAAAGGCAGATGATAGCTGCGAGAGCTCTCTAACTGCAAGCGCCCTCTACCTGCAAGCTCACTCCACTGTCATGTCATGTATTTTTCAGGGATACGAAATATTATCGTATCACAGATAAATATTACACCAATAATTTTTATTTAAATGAATTAATCCATGCATTAAAAATTATTCACCATCCAAGCAACCCAACAAGAAAGTCCTAGAAACGAACATAAGTTATAACGTATCTTTCAGTCCATAATTTCTGAGGTGACGATCTTATTAATTGAATTTATATCAAGCACATACCACTCACAGCCAGCCTTTTAGTAAAAATGGGTATATTTATTTGCAAAATTGTGCAATGATAAGAAGTATCGTTGGATCATCTCACGTGGTTCTGAGCCTATTTGGGGATGTCAGGCTCAGACTTTCTAGCTTCGCCAGTCCATAGAGGTGACTGGATCCCTTCTTTTGATGTCCCTTTCGCACTGCTGCACTGTGGATTTCTCCTGTGGTCTCCGGGTCCTCTGGGTTGGGGATTTATGGTGGATTCAGTGGTGGATATCGGTAGCTACCAGTGGTCCAACTACCTCTCCTCCGGATTGAACACAGGATGCAGAGTATGGATAATAAAGGGATTTATTGTATATTACAAGGTAAACATATTTAACATAAATTAAAAGGTAGTGGGGTAATCCAGGACGCATTTCGCCTACAAAATGCCTCTTCTGCCATAACTGACTTAACGAAGTAAATCAATATCCTCTCATACTTACCGATCCAACAATGGATCTGAAATATGCAGGAAACAATTTTGGCAGTTTATATCTTTTGCGTGTCAGGTTTAGGGATGAGCTGTTCGGTTCGATCTGTTCAGAGTTCGCATTGAACATCGGCCGTTCGGGTGTTCGCGAACTCCAAACATTTCCACGTGTTCGGTTCGAGTTCGCCCACAATGGACCACAATGCACTTTTCCACTGGTCTGAAGCTTGTAATTGGCTACAGCCTTGCACCCGACCACAGTTTAGGTGCAAGACAATGCCAATCATGGCTCAGAGTCCTGATTGGGCAAATTTTGCCCAATCATGGGCTCACAGAGCTAAGTCCCGCAGCACACTATATAAGGCTTCACACAGCCTTCAGCACGTGTTTTTTGAGAGATTGTTCTGTTAGTGTTTCTTCTCAGTGCCAGCAGCTATTGGGGGGTCTCACTTCTACAAGATATCTGGGAATTGTTGTAATCTGTGTGTTCTCACTGCCAGCAGCTATTGGGGGGTCTCACTTCTACAAAATATCTGAGAATTGTTGTAATCTGTGTTCTCACTGCTAGCAGCTATTGGGGGGTCTCACTTCTACAAGATATCTGGGAATTGTTGTAATCTGTGTGTTCTCACTGCCAGCAGCTAGTGGGGGGTCTCACTTCTACAAGATATCTGGGAATTGTAATCTGTGTCTTGTCACTGCCACCCATCGGGGGTCTCACTGATTTATAGGAGGTTCCTGGGAATTGTAATCTGTGTCTTCTCACTGCCAGCTATCAGGGGGTCCCACATACTTCTGTCAGATATCTGGGAATGGTAATTTGTGTCTTGTCACTGCCACCCATCAGGGGTCTCACTGACTTCTAAGTGGTTTCTGGGAATTGTAATCTGTGTCTTGTCACTGGCTGCCAGCTATCAGGGTGTCTCACTGAGTTATACCAGAGTTCTGGAAATCTTTAATCTAGATAACAGAGTTGAATCAGAGTTCTACATATCTCCAATTTTTATAACAGAGTTGAAACAGAGTTCTGTATATCTTTAATCTATATATAACTCACCATGTCAGAAAGACCAAAAAGGACAGGCAGACGCTCCCAGACACAGATAAGAGGGCAAGCAGCCTCTGTGTCGGGAGGCTGTGCCTCTGGTCGTCATGGACGTGGTGCATCCTCTGCAGGGTCACTCTTGTCCTTTCTAACTGGTGCTGGCCGTCTTAAGCAGCAGCAACATACAGAGGATTTGGTGGATTGGCTAACCAGGCCATCCTCATCCTCCGAGTCCTCTGCCAGCCAGGCTTGTAGTGGTTTACAGATCACCTCAGCTGCCAAAACATCTAATTCAGCCTCCATGTCCACAGCTACTCCTGCCGTAGCCTCACTATCACACACAGTAAAGTCAGCTGAATTGTTTGACTGCAATGACAGTGACATGCTGTTCGAGGATGTGCAGCAACAACAGTGCTCTGATTCAAACTCTGAGGTTGAGGAAGGGAGTATAATCAACCAGAGGAAGGGGGTGCCAGTGACACACAAATAACTGGCACTCATGTTGCCCCAGCAGCTGCAGCATACTGCCAAGTTGGCTCCAGTGATGAGGAGATAGGGGGTGATGACGATGATGAGGTCACTGACTCCATCTGGGTGCCTGATCGAACAGAGGAGTCAAGGGAGGAGGAGGAGGGGGAATATTTAAGTAGTGGGGGCATTGAAGGTGGGGATTCCTCAAGGGAGGGTTTTGTGTGCCCAGAAACCCAAGGACTAGTACGTGGCTGGGAGGAGGAAGTGCACGATGGGGTCATCCTCATTGACCAGGAAGACTCGGAAGCTATTGCCACCTCCAACCTACGCTGCATGGGCTCCCTTATCCTGCAAAGCCTGGTAAAGGACCCCAGGATTCGTGCTATCAAGGAGAGGGATCATTACTGTTTGGCAAGCCTTCTTGATCCATGATACAAGGGTAAAGTTGCAGAGATCATCCTGCCCTCACAGGATGAAACAACTTGAGTACGCTCTAAAGCGACACTTGTGTAACACCTTTCCAGGCACTGGTAGGTTACCAAGTGATGACACAGGTGCTTCTGAGGCTGCGGATGATCAGAGGAAGAGCGGTGAAGGCTGGGGCTGCTTGACTGATGCCTTTTTAGATTTTTTTAGTCCGCGATGCCCAGGGACGTCAAATGTAGGCACCCATTGCCAGCGTCTTCACCATATCGTGCAGGATTACCTAGGGGCAAGGGCAGACCTGGATACCTTTACAGCAGATGATCCACTGGCTTACTGGGTGTAGAGATTGGATCACTGGCCAGAACTTAGCCAATATGCTATGCAGCTACTAGGTTGCCCTTCATCCAGCGTGCTTTCTGAAAGGACGTTCAGTGCCGCTGGAGGTTTTGTCACAGACAAAAGGGTGCTTCTGTCCACCGACTCTGTAGACCGGCTGACATTTATAAAATGAATCAGTCCGGGATCAGCAGCTATCAATCCCCTGATGCTGACGTAACTGAATAGATCAGGGATCTCTTCTGCATTACCAAAACCTCCACCCCTGCACTCTCCACAATATCTCAGAGGGGATACGTTGTGAAGGCACTAGCTGGAAACAAAGGCACAATATTTGGGTGCACTGCCACTGATGCCTATACCAGATTCATATCATTTTAATATTGGACCGCAGGGTCCAACCCTGCACTCTTCCACAATACCACAGAGGGGTTATGGTGTGACAGCACTGTTGCCGACACTAAAGGCCCAATTTTAAAGCACCTATTGTTACTTTCATACAAAGCCTGCATAAATTTCACCATAATTTAGCCAAAAAATCACTAAACTTGTTCTGTGTGTCGTAAAATGTCTCCTATTTTCATACAGGCTGCCGCCCCAAGCAGTTGTTTATGAATAGATTAAAGGAAAACCATTTACCGTCATTTGAAATGTCATTTTTTTGTTTTTAAGTGTTTCTATACATCCTACAAATCCGCCACTTCACGGGCAGGTTATGGGTAGGGATGAGCCGAACACCCCCCGAGTTCGGTTCGAGCCCGAACCCGAACTTCCCATTTGTTCGGGTCCGAACCCGAACCCGAACCCCCATGCAAGTCAATGGGGCTGAAAATTCAGTTTTTTAGAGTGCCCTCCAAGAGGGCATATATGCTACATATTTGCCATAAAAGGTGTATGGGGGGTCCGGGTAGTGCCCTGGGGGACAGGAAACAAGGACATAAAGTTAAAAAAAAAAACATTTTTAAAGGGACGTTTTCCATGAAATAAGGGTTAACCACTTCAATGCTAAGGACGCGCTCAGCGCGTCCTCAGCATTGCCCCTGGTATGCGGAGGACGCGCTGAGCGCGTCCTCGCATTGGGGTCAGCGTTCGGCCGGGTTCCGGCCGATCGCTGGCCCCTCCGGTGCGGGCTGACATCCTGGATGTCAGCCCGGCATCCGGAGCAGTGGCCGCCATTGTTATGTGTCATCGCGCCCCCGCGATGACACATAATTCAGGCGCCCCCCCGCATGTGCGGAGGAGGCGCCTGAAAGGGAGGGGGGGAGGTCCTTCGGACCTCTCTCCCTCCCGATCGGCGGCTCACAGGGGCTTAACCCAGGCATCATTTGGAAGGGCACAGCCTGCCCTTCCAAATGATGCCTGGCATTAACCCCTGGGGAGCTGGATCGCAAATCGGCGCTGAAAAGCGCCGATTTGCGATCCTTCCCGGAGCTGGCCGACATCTTGGATGTCGGCCAAGCTTCCGGGAACTCCCCCAGAGGACTGGCGTCATCGTGCGCAGCACGATGACGCCAGTCCTAGCATTAACCCCTAACTGCCACGAAGTGTGGAGATAGGGAGTTCCAATGAACTCCCTATCTCCCGATCCGTGGCAGTTAGGGTTAAATTTTGATATCGTTGGATCGGCCAGAGCATGGCCGTTCCAACGATACCAAACATGAAAGTAAAAAAAAATGTAAAAAAAAAATAAAAATAAAAATAAAAAAAAATTAAAAAAAAAAATTAAAAAAAAAAAATAAACACTTTTTTTTTTGTTTTTTGTTTTGTTAATGCAGCAATATTGTTCCCATTTCAATTATAATGTGAACAATAATGCTGCATTAACGATTTTTGTATGCGGTGCGTTTGTTAAAAATGGTGTCATTTTCCCCAAAAAAAAATGTAACGAGACCCCATCTCTAATTTTTTTAACAAGCGCACCCCATACAAAATATAACCGCAATTGCTCGCATGTTAAAATGTGGAAAAAAACACTTTACACGTTGTAAATTATTGAAAATACATATTTTATTGCATTTTTGTTATAATATACAAACATGACATAACGTATACATATAATAATGACATATTATGAATCTACCGAGTCTGACGGAAAGAACGATATATAATATGTCGATGTCATATACTAAAATAAGCCTTCAAAACAGGTTTAAACATGATGCGCAAAACAGGTAAAAAATGACCTCAGCACAGGGGCGGGAAAAGCCTCAGCAGCGAAAGGGTTAAAAATAAAAACCAAAAATTCCTTCAAATATCGTGCCTAGGAGGTCCCCATAACCTGCCCGTGAAGTGGCAGATTTCTAGGATGTATAGGAATATGTAAAAAACAAAAAATGACATTTCAAATGATGGCAAATGCTTTTCCTTTAATCTATCCATAAACAACTGCTTGGGGCGGCAGTCTGTAAGAAAAGAGGAGACATTTTCGGACACGCAGAAAAAGTTTACTGATTTTTTGGTGGTGAAAAGCAGGAGAATGACTGGAGAATGGAAACTTCTAGACCAAATAGCCGATTTGGAAAGTGAGATAAATGGGAGAATTTTTCTGGTTTGGCTATTTTGACCAAGAATTTTCCATTCTCCAGTCATTCTCCTGAGTTTCACCTTGACAGGGTTATTCAGAGAGCGGCGAAGAGCAGGAGAATGACTGGAGAATGGAAAATTCTAGGTCAAAATAGCCAAACCAGAAAAATTCTCCCATTTAGGCTAGGGTCAGGCTAGCGAATTTTTAACGTGCGTTTAGGCGCACTTAATCACGGCCGCACTAGCAGCAAATGACGGGCAATGACGGCCAATATACGAAGTACGGTCACACGAAAGTCCGGCTGCGCAACGCAAGTGGAAAATGAACGCATTTTTTGGAGAACGCAGAACCGCTAGTACGGACGTACAGAGTGCGCTGCGTCCACTAGCGGCGTGTGTGCGTGATTTGGAGACATCAGACCCTGCTCATGTCCGGCCAACATAACGTCCAGACACCCAAAGTTTCCTGGTTTGGATCTGTAAAAAATCACGCACAAAAATGCGCATCGTATGACCGTTTTCGCGCAATCCGTGAAAAAGTACGGCAATGCTTTCGGACCCACTTTTTGAGGGTCGCTGCGAAAAATGCGTTAGTCTGACCCTAGCCTTATCTCACTTTCCAAATCGGCTATTTGGTCCAGATTGTTCTCTTTTCCTGCCATTCTCCTGGTTTTCACCTTTCTCTGAACAACCCCGAGAGAGAGGTGAAAGCCAAAAGAACTGACAGGAGAAGAGAACAATCTAGACCAAATAGCCAATTTGGAAAGTGAGTTAAATGGGAGAATTTTTCTGGTTTGGCTATTTTGACCTAGAATTTTCACTACTCCAGTTATTCTCCTGCTTTTCACCGCTCTCTGAATAACCCTGTGAATGTTTAATCCCGAGGTGAAAAATAACATTGCTTTAGATTTTTTTCAAACACCAGTTAACCACTTGGCTACTATGGACGCGCTCAGCGCGTCCAGCCAAGTGGTTCTTCTGTGCTATGGACGCTCTGAGCGCGTCCATGCACAGGAGGCAGCAATCTGCCGGCTTCCGGCGGATTGCTGCGCCCCCCGGTGCGGGCTGACATCTTGGATGTCAGCCCATCACTCCGGGACCCCGGCGGAGCAATTAGATGTCATCGCGGCGGCGCGATGACATCTAATTCAGGCGCCCCCCCACATGTGCGGAGGAAGCGCCTGAAAGGGAGGGGGGGAGGTCCTTCGGACCTCTCTCCCTCCCGATCGCCGGGGGGCAGAGGGTTAATCCAGGCACCGTTTGGAAGGGCACAGCCTGCCCTTCCAAACGGTGGCTGTGATTAACCCCTGGGGAGCTGGATCACAAATCGGCTCTGAAAAGCGCCAGATCGTGATCCTCTCTTGGAGCTGGCCGACATCTTGGATGTCGGCCAAGCCTCCAGGAACTCCCCCTGAGGACTGGCGTCATCGTGCATTGCACGATGACGCCAGTCCTGGAGTTAACCCCTAGCTGCCACCAATGGTGGAGATAGGGGGTTCCAATGAACCCCCTATCTCCCGATCCGTGGCAGTTAGGGGTTAATGTTTGATATCGTTGGATCGACCAGAGCATGGCCTTTCCAATGATACTAAAAATGAGCATGAAATTTTTTTTTTTAAAAAAATAAAAAATAAAAATAAAAAAATAAAATTATTTAAAAAAAAATTATAAAAAAAAATAAACAAGTTTTTTTGTTTGTTTTTGTTTTGTTAATGCAGCAATATTGTTCCCATTTCAATTATAATGTGAACAATAATGCTGCACTAACGATTTTTGTATGCGGTGCGTTTGTTAACCCTTTCGCTGCTGAGGCTTTTCACACATCTGTGCTGAGGTCATTTTTACCGGTTTTGCTCATCATGTTTAAACGTGTTTTGAAGGCTTATTTTAGTATATGACCCAGACATATTATATATCGTTCTTTCCGTCAGACTCGGTAGATTCATAATATGTCATTATTATATGTATACGTTATGTCATGTCTGTATATTATAACAAAAAATGCAATAAAATATGTATTTTCAATAATTTACAACGTGTAAAGTGGTTTTTTTCACATTTTAACATGCGAGCAATTGCGGTTATATTTTGTATGGGGTGCGCTTGTTAAAAAAATTAGAGATGGGGTCTCGTTACATTTTTTTTTGGGGAAAATTACGTGATGTTTAACAAACGCACCGCATACAAAAATCGTTAGTGCAGCATCATTGTTCACATTATAATTGAAATGGGAACAATATTGCTGCATTAACGAACCAAAAAAAAGAAAAAAAAATGTTTGTTTTTTTTATAATTTTTTTTTAAATATATATATATATTTATTTTTTAAAAAACTTTTTTCACATTCGAATTTGGTATCGTTGGAACGGCCATGCTCTGGCCGATCCAACCATACCAAATGTTAACCCCTAGCTGCCACGGATCGGGAGATAGGGAGTTCATTGGAACTCCCTATCTCCACCGTTGGTGGCAGTTAGGGGTTAACTCTAGGACTGGCGTCATCGTGCTATGCACGATGACGCCAGTCCTCAGGGGGAGTTCCCGGAGGCTTGGCCGACATCCAAGATGTCGGCCAGCTCTGGGAAAGGATCACGAACCGGCGCTTTTCAGCGCCGATTCGCGATCCAGCTCCCCAGGGGTTAATGCCAGGCACCATTTGGAAGGGCAGGCTGTGCCCTTCCAAATGGTGCCTGGGTTAACCCCCGCAATGCCGCCGATCGGGAGGGAGAGAGGTCCGAAGGACCTCCCCCCCTCCCTTTCAGGCGTCTCCTCCGCACATGCGGGGGGGGGCGCCTGAATTAGGTGACATCGCGCTGCCGCGATGACACCTAATTTCAGCGGCTGCGGTTCCGGATGCTGGGCTGACATCGAGGATGTCAGCCCGCACCGGGGGGGCCAGCGATCGGCCGGAACCCGGCCGAACGCTGACCCCAAAGGGAGGACGCGCTCAGCGCGTCCTCCGCATACCAGCAGCCATGCGGAGGACGCGCTCAGCGCGTCCTCCGCTTTGAAGTGGTTAAAAAAAGCAAAATTTTCCCCAAAAAAAATGTAATGAGACCCCATTTCTAAGTTTTTTTAACAAACGCACCCCATACAAAATATAACCGCAAACGATCGCATGTTAAAATGTGAAAAAAAACCACTTTACACATAATAAATTATTGTAAATTCTAATTTTATTGCATTTTTTGTTATAATATACAGACATGACATAACGTATACATATAATAATGACATATTATGAATCTGCCAAGTCTGCCGGAAAGAACGATATATAATATGTCTGGGTCATATATCAAAATATGGCTACAAAACGCAGTTAAACATGATGAGCAAAAGCGGTAAAAATGACCTCAGCACAGAGGTGTGAAAAGCCTCAGCAGCAAAAGGGTTAAATGCAGCATATTAGGATGTTTTAGGAGGGAAATTAATTCTCAAATCTCAATCAGAAACAGACACCACCCCACCCCCTCACTATATTGTACAATGTATCAAATTGATTACCAGACTGAAAACACCTGGTGTTATGCCCGTTTGTGAACAGAGGTCATTTAGAGTTGATAATCTTTCCACGTACACATTAGTTTTTAATTCAATATCTAATAAACCGTTGCTTATAATATTCTGCAGTAAAGAGTCTCTTTATTTCTAGATTTTTTTGTATTTTTTTAAGCATTTTCTATACTTTTTTCAAAATGTCTTTTTTTTTTCGAACCCGAACCAAACACGCCCAAAAAGTTCGAAATTCGTGAACTTTCGAACTGCCAAGGTTCGGGTCGAACTCCGAACCGTCTGAACCCGAACAGCTCATCCCTAGTTATGGGGACCTCCTAGGCACGATATTTGAAGGAATTTTTCGTTTTTATTCTTAACCTTTATTTTATGGAAAACTCACTGTTCCTTTAAACTTTTTGTCCTTGTTTCCTGTCCCCCAGGGCACTACCCGGACCCCCATACACCTTTTATGGCAAATATCTTGCATATATGCCCTCTTGGAGGGCACTCTAAAAATCAAACTTTCGAGTCCCTTTGACTTGCATTGAGTTCGTTTGGTGTTCGACTTCGAACTTGAACTTTTGAAATTGTTCGAGTTCGAATGCGAACCGAACATAGGGGTGTTCGGCTCATCACTAGTCAGGTTCAGTACCGGAGGGGTACTGGCCTTGTGGATAAGAGTCCAGTATGCAGTGATACATAAATAAACAGAGACATACACACACACGTGAAGGCAGAAACAGGAGAGCCAGCAAGCTATGATGATAGGCAAGGCTTGAAGAAGGCTGACCTGGCTGAATGATGGAAGAGTTTACCAGGAGTCTTGGAGGGTCTGGGGTACTAGGTATCTGTAGTCACAGCGAAGAACTTGAGAGAGATACGTGGGTCTTGCACAATGGGTTACTTCAGAGGATACTAGGAACTTGAGAGGACATGAGGGTCTAGCAGAGGATAGGATGAACATGAAGACATTGAGGGATCCAAGGAAGGTAGGAGCATGGATGCAGCATCACAGCTGAAGTGGAATCCAAAAGCAGTACAAAAGGTAGCGTGGTCAGGTCGGTTTCCAAGTCTTTAACAGATAATAACAGGAGGAATCAGGTACTTTACTCTAGGAGTATCTGGCAGTGCTGAAGCCCTGGGGAAAGGGGGGTGTAGCCCTTTATTCAGGTCAGGTAGGTGTCATGAGGTTTAACGGTTAGTGTTCTGAATACCAGTGCTGAGCAATGCATGAAGAGTGCTGCCTTCATGAACGTACATGGTTCCGTCCATGGCTGGGGCATGGCAGGGCATGACAATGTGTGAAATTTGAATTAAAATATAATTGCTCTTATAGATAGCATATAGATAGGTCAGCCTCTCTCTTTTGCCTAGTGCAGACTGATCCCAGCTGCAGGCAATTAATTTAGAGATACGTAGCATAAGGTGTGGCTGTCTTCAGACAAAGAAATCTCTGCTTGTTTTATGATCTAGCTCTACAAATGATGAATGTGAGTACGCAATGGTATGCAATGCAAGCAGTGAGAAAGCTAAGCAATCAGATGTAGAAGCAAAGGGTTTCCGAGTATAAATAATCTGTCAGTCTGTGTCTCTGTCTAGAATTCTGTCTCTCTTCCTTTGGGCTTTCACTTTTAAACATCACTTAATCTAAATTACTCCCATATTTTCAAATACCTCAATGATCATTTAGATGCAATTCCCTATTATAATTTTCTGATCCATACATCAGTGGATATCATTACAATTTTCAGTCAACCGGTGGCACTCCTACTCTAAAAATAATTTTTATAATAAGGTTCAATCTAAGTTCATTAACCTAAAATTTATAGCCAATCGAGGTGCCTCTGTGTCTAGCTGCAGACTTGCGAATGTCAGGAATACACAATTTACTTGATTTAAATCATGGACATCCTTACTTTTGTACAATAGAGTCCTGTCTCTAAAGATAAGGGGCTCTATTACACGCTTAACGCTAACGGTAGCGCTCACCTGTGTGAGCATTACCGTTAGCTGTGGTATTTACCGCATATTACAATCCAAACGGAAACAGGTTAAAAAACTCGTTTGCGTTTGGTACCTTGCACTCCTCTGCGCTCCCTATACTTAACATGGGGAGCGCAAAGTGTTAATCAGCGCTGGATTACAAAGTCCCAGCGCTGATTAACACCTGGCTCTGGTCAGCAAAAAGTTAACCAGGACTTGGTGTTAACGGATTCTGCTTCTGCAGAGTCCGTTAACACCAGACTAAAAAAAAAAAAACAGATACTCACCCTCTGTCCCGCGGCCAGGACCACGGCTCTGTCAGCCTCCTCCGTCCGGCGGGAGCAGGGAAAGACTGAGGGAAAAAGTCCCCCCAGTCTCTCCCTGCATATCCCTATGCCGACCAGCCGGATCTCGCTCATGTGACTGGCCAGGAGAAACTCAATGGAGTCCTATGCCCCCACAGTTTTCCCCCTTGCGCCTGCTTTTTAACGCCACATCACAATGCAGGCACAAAATATACTGCTTGCATTGTTTGCAGGCGGTAAAATGCTGGATGTGCGCAACTTGAAATGGATGGATGGGGCAACTTGAAACTGCTCTTGTTTTCTCTCGCACATCTATTCACCAGACAAATGAACATGTTAAATTTTAATTTCCATTATAAAATTATATAAAACACAGTACAAAACATAAGTATACCATTATAACACCCCATAACACAAAATAGTGTATGACATATATATATATTATATATATATGAGCTTCTGTATATGTGTGTAAAAAGCAAAATGGCCAACCTAGTGTACATTTTGTTTTCGAGGCAGTCAATTTCCTTGACAGTCTCATAGTGAGCAAGGTTGCTTTCCACTGGTCTCTACCTCTCAAGAATATTAGATATATTAAGGGAGCTGAAGCAATATTTGGTGGAAAAACAGGGGGAAGGAGGGGTGGTGAAATATTTTTTTTTTGCCTGAGGTGGCACAAATCCTTGTACTGGCTCTGCACTAGTGAGTCTATGCACGACACATGCCTGTATGGTGACTTACTCTCACTAAGGTCGTGAAATCCCAGGGAAGACACAGATAATGAACACTCAAAAATATCCAAACCCTTCCTCTTGACAGTCCAACTAAGACTTTCAGTTCTGCTATTTGCTAGTGTTAGAGGCAGGACACGTTTTATACTATGTCAAGGTCCACCAGTGAAACCCAATATTTCATGTCAAGTACAGCTTATGACATTTGCTTGCTATGCCTGGCAATAAATATTGGGTTTCACTAGTGAAAAACAGAATTTTATGTTATGTGAGGTCTATTCATCCTCACTGCATCCCTATTTCATCAAGGTACCTCGCTCGCAGAGTAGGGTTGAATCTTGGCCAGTGTCATATCCCACTCTGTCTGTATCAGGCTAGGGTCAGACGAATGCAGTGCGAACGCGCGTGCAGCCGCACTTTATCACGGCTGTAGTAGCAGCAAATGACGGCCAATGTACGAAGTACGGCCGCACAAAAACAGCAATCAAACGCATTTTTTTTCGAGAACGTGATACCGCTAGTACTGACGTACAGAGTGCGCTGCGTCCGCTAGCGGCGTGTGTGCGTGATTAGGAGATGCCAGACGCTGCAACGTCCAGATGCAAAAAGGGTTTTATTGATGATCTGTACAAAATCACGAATGAAAATGCGCATCGTATGACCGCTATCGCGTATTCCGTGAAATAATAATTAAGGTTCTTATCTGCCGACATTTTTCTATTTTTCTATGTTTCTATATTAAGGTTATCCAAATATACCACTTAGTTAATAAGCCCCTTTCTTAAATAATTGTAACTGCAGATTATTTGATGTAGAAGGTCTTAAGAATGCGGGATGATATGACTTAGAAAGTCCCCCCTTCCCTCCCCCTTTCTATGACCATACTATGACACGTGACTCTGGACATAAAGAATGTTTTTGTCTAAACCTAAAAGTTTAATGTGCAGGTGAAATTAATTTGGAAAATGGGAATTAATAGTTATTTAGCAAAGAATAATAGGGGCGCCAGAGCGGCAAGTGGTGGAGGGAGTGGTCACACGGGAATGGAGTAGTATGGCAGCTATATTCTCTATGGGCCTCCCCTACAAAACCCACAAAAGATAAAACACCATAAAAAAAAGAGAAAAGCGCCTGTACGAGTCCCCAGAACCGTAAGAGGTAAGCAACACAGTAAACACACCCAGTAGATAACTGCCGTGTAAAACAGATACAGTTGGACGTATTTACCACAAGTATGTTCATACACAGTACTGAAGTTGGCTTGTGTATAAATGTTATAGAGGTTTTTGAGACTCTTGGGTGCATGTAAGAAAAAACACATATACATGGCGTAGTAAACCTATACACATTGGTCAATAAAAAATTCGTAGATGGTTCACTCATATAAGATAGAGCCTGTATACTCAAGGCTCAATATGGATGCAGTGGGTCCCTTCAGGAATGACCCCGTCCCATCTTCGTATAGTTTTCGGGATGGATCACATCAACCATATGCAGGGAACATAAATATAGACCATGGCATAATATTGTCAAACCACAAGTTATATATTAGCCCGCAATAAGAAGAACTCACATGGTGATGAGCCTGTGCAAATCCACTGGCTCCGTATAGGCGCTTAGGTGTAAAAAAGGATACACCACTCCCCTTTAGACACAGAAATCCTTCACTCTCCAGTAGACGAAAAAGTGGGTATTTAATAAAAGTATAAAATGGTACAATAGTATGACCAAAACGCGTTTTGCTGCCACAGCAGCTTCATTAGTTGGTAATAAAAACAAGTAAGCACAATTCATACATATATAGCGTGCATAATTACACTTGCAGGTACGTCATGTAAAGGAACGCTGGATTCTCCTCCTCGTGCGGTCCATTCTGGCTCCTGATGCTTCTGCCCGTCGCCTTCCTTTTGACGTCATACAGTCTTTCTCTCCTACGTATGTACAGGCGCATGTGCAGAGAGTTCCGCCCGCGGATTCTCCTCCCCTCATACGTCTGCTTGGGGATTCTTTCTCCCTACATCCCGGATCCGCCATTTTAAAAGTTCCTTTGCCCATAAGTTCATCCCACCAAACTTCATGTCCATCCTCATGGGCAGAATTGATGGTATCTGAACATCAAGACGGTTACCTGTGGATGATAATAGGGGCATATACGTCCCTATGGGACACTCCGCCCACATTCACAGACAACATACAAGAAAAATTGTTATAATATCATCTCACCATGACAATAATATACAATACTGACCGATATCAATAGCAATAATAATAACCATCCCTAGGCGGCCATTGACTATATTGCTACAAATTTAATAACTATACATACTGGAAGGAGCATGTGGGGGCCTGAAGGATCAACTGATATACTAACACGATGTCCCCATATAGGTTAATCACTATGGATATCAAATCTATATATATATAAACGCGAAAGTCCTGACTGACTGACTGACTCATCAACGCCCAGCTGAAACCGTTTTAACCTAGGAACGTGAAATTTTGAAGGTGCACTGTTCTTATGATGTTGGCACCCACTAAGGAAGGATTTTTGGAAACTCCGCCCCTGAGGGGGTGAAAAAGGGGGTTGAATATTTTAAACAGGATACCTATAGCTCAAAAACAGAAGATGCTACAGATAAGAAAATCGGTATTTAGATTCTTCTTGAAAAATAAAAAAACACGCATTTTACCGTTTTTCAAAAATTCAACTGGGGGCAAAAAAAGGGGGGTTGAATATTTTAAATATTTTAAACAGGATACCTATATCTTAACCACTTCAATGCGGAGGACGCGCTGAGCGCGTCCTCCGCATTACCGCTGGTATGCGGAGGACGCGCTGAGCGCGTCCTCCCATTGGGGTCAGCGTTCGGCCGGGTTCCGGCCGATCGCTGGCCCCCCCGGTGCGGGCTGACATCCTCGATGTCAGCCGCGCATCCGGAACCGCAGCCGCTGGTATTAGGTGTCATCGCGGCAGCGCGATGACACCTAATTCAGGCGCCCCCCCCTGCATGTGCGGAGGAGGCGCCTGAAAGGGAGGGGGGGAGGTCCTTCGGACCTCTCTCCCTCCCGATCGGCGGCTCTGCGGGGGTTAACCCAGGCATCATTTGGAAGGGCACAGCCTGCCTTCCAAATGGTGCCTGGCATTAACCCCTGGGGAGCTGGATCGCGAATCGGCGCTGAAAAGCGCCGGTTCGCGATCCTTTCCCGGAGCTGACCGACATCTTGGATGTCGGCCAAGCCTCCGGGAACTCCCCCTGAGGACTGGCGTCATCGTGCGTAGCACGATGACGCCAGTCCTGGACTTAACCCCTAACTGCCACCAACGGTGGAGATAGGGAGTTCCAATGAACTCCCTATCTCCCGATCCGTGGCAGCTAGGGGTTAAAGTTTGGTATGGTTGGATCGGCCAGAGCATGGCCGTTCCAACGATACCAAACACTACTGTGAAAAGTTTGTCAAAAAAACAAAAAAGGAAAAATAAAAATAATAAAAAAA
>RXON01003270.1:0-15588 GCA_009667805.1 Leptobrachium leishanense
ACAATAGCTGTTGGCAGTAAGAACACACACAACAGTGAGAACAACACAACAATCTCCTCTCAAAAAACACGTGCTGAGGCTGCGAGGGACGCCTTATATAGTGTGCTGCGGGACTTAGCTCTGTGTGCCCATGATTGGGCAAAATTTGCCCAATCAGGACACTGAGCTGTGATTGGCATAGTCTTGCACCTGTCTTGCACCTTAAACCATGGTCAGGTGCACTGGTGTATTTTGGCCTAGGCCGACTAGGCCCAGGCCTAGGGCGGCACTTTCCAGGGGGCGGCGGCCCGCACTGGTTGGCCTCACCCCTAAAAAAAAAATAATAAATTTTTATTTTTATTTTTTACTTTTGCAAAGTATTTTACCAGGAAGGATACATTGAGATTTCACTAATTTACACTTTCAATTTCACTTTCCAGGGGGCAGCAAAAAACCTCACCACTAAATGGGTTACTCACAGAGCACCAATATGACGCCAACTTTTTGGTGTTCTGTAGTTGCCTGCACTTAGGAGAATAAAATTTCCCCACCCTGCAGTGAATTCACCATTCACCGCAGGGTCCCCAAAGTGCATGGAGTCGGCCGCTGAATGCTGCCACCGCAAACCCGTGGCCTGCTGTTTTCAAAAGAACTACTGAACGAAAATGTCTGGAATTTACATATAAGATCCTATGATTGATAATAAAAAGTTCTGTTACAGAAAAAAGAAAAACTGCTATTAAAAAAAAGGGGGGGAATTTTGCCCAAAAAAATCTGAAAAATGACTAAAAGGTACTAATAAAAAATCAATAAGTAAAGACTTTTTACTGCAGATTAAAATAATAAATGATTTATTAGGTATTGCATAAAAACGGGAATATTTTTAACATTTAAACCTATGGGGTTCGCCTGAATAAACCTGCTGATTGAAACCACCGAACATCAGGGCATTTCCCTGCCATTTCTCTGAGTCTCAGTACCACATGACTGGCTGAACCACGTGAAACGCACGCGCGCAGCTGCCCGCCCTTTCGTTAACACAGACTTTATTCTGGATTGAACACCCACCAGGAAGGGAATCAAAGCTACAGTGCACCCTCTGGCAGTCAGTGGTGTATTTAGGTTTTCTGCTGCCCTAGGCCTGACTAAACTCGTGCACCCCCTAATTTAAATTTGACGCACCCCTTCCTGTCAAGGGCACACCTCTTCCTGGTTAATTCCCACCCTTCCTCTTTAAGCTCCACCTTTTCCTCTTAGAGCTCCGCCTTTTCCTCTCTTTATATTAAAAGTGGATACCAAGTGCCTACTTGTATATTTTGTATACCATTTCAAATGTATCTATTGAGATAAATAAAATTATGAAATGTTTAAATTCAAGCATTTTTACAAAGAACAGCCATGCATGTCAAGTAAACGGGATCACAGCCGCTCTAATTGGTTTGAACAATAAAATCCACAGAAACGTGCACTGCATATGAGCGTATCACAGAGCTGCACAGCAATAAAACCCACAGAAATGGGCACTGTGTATGAGCATATCAGAGCTGCACAGCAATAAAACCCACAGAAATGTGCAGTGTGTATGAGCATATCACAGAACTGCACAGCAATAAAACTCACAGTAATGTGCAGTGTGTATGAGCGTATTCCAGAGCTCCAGAGCAATAAAACTCACAGTAATATGCAGTGTGTATCACAGAATCCACAGCAATAAAACTCCCAGCAATGCAATGTGCAGTGTGTATGAGTGCATCAGAATTCACAGCAATAAAACTCACAGCAATGCAATGTGTGGTGTGTGTCAGCGTATCAGAATCCACAGCAATAAAACTCCCAGCAATGCAATGTGCGGTGTGTATGAGTGTTTCAGAATCCACTGCAGTGAAACTCCCAGCAAACCGAGTGTATATGAGCACACAGCAATTATGCTGTGGAGCCATCTTGTCAGCAGTGGGGTGCAACTGCTAGAGGGTGCACTGTAGCTTTATTTCCCTTCCTGGTGGGTGTTCAGTCCAGAATAAAGTCTGTGTTAACGAAAGGGCGGGCAGCTGCGCGCGTGCGTTTCACGTGGTTCAGCCAGTCATGTGGTACTGAGACTCAGAGAAATGGCAGTGAAATGCCCTGATGTTCGGTGGTTTCAATCAGCAGGTTTATTCAGGCGAACCCCATAGGTTTCAATGTTAAAAATATTCCCGTTTTTATGCAATACCTAATAAATCATTTATTATTTTAATCTGCAGTAAAAAGTCTTTACTTATTGATTTTTTTTTAGTACCTTTTAGTCATTTTTCAGATTTTTTTGGGCAAAATTCCCCCTTTTTTTTAATAGCAGTTTTTCTTTTTTATTATCAATCATAGGATCTTATATGTAAATTCCAGACATTTTCGTTCAGTAGTTCTTTTGAAAACAGCAGGCCACGGGTTTGCGGTGGCAGCATTCAGCGGTCGACTCCATGCACTTTGGGGACCCTGCGGTGAATGGTGAATTCACTGCAGGGTGGGGAAGTTTTATTCTCCTAAGTACAGGGAACTACAGAACACCAAAAAGTTGGCGTCATTTCGGTGCTCTGTGAGTAACCCATTTAGTGGTGAGGTTGTATGCTGCCCCCTGGAAAGTGAAATTGAAAGTGTAAATTAATGAAAAATCAATGTATCCTTCCTGGTTAAATACTTTGCAAAAGTAAAAAAAAAAAAAAAATTATTTTTTTATTTTTTATTTTTTTAGGGGTGGGGCCAACCAGTGCGGGCCGCCGCGTCCTGGAAAGTGCCGCCCTAGGCCTGGGCCTAGTCGGCCTAGGCCAAAATACACCAGTGCTGGCAGTGGCACCCCACTGCTGATAAGATGGCTCCACAGCATAATTGCTGTGTGCTCATATATACTCGGTTTGCTGGGAGTTTTACTGCAGTGGATTCTGATACACTCATACACACCGCACATTTCATTGCTGGGAGTTTTATTGCTGTGGATTCTGATACGCTGACACACACCACACATTGCATTGCTGTGAGTTTTATTGCTGTGAATTCTGATGCACTCATACACACTGCACATTGCATTGCTGGGAGTTTTATTGCTGTGGATTCTGTGATACACACTGCATATTACTGTGAGTTTTATTGCTCTGGAGCTCTGGAATACGCTCATACACACTGCACATTACTGTGAGTTTTATTGCTGTGCAGTTCTGTGATATGCTCATACACACTGCACATTTCTGTGGGTTTTATTGCTGTGCAGCTCTGTGATACGCTCATATGCAGTGCACGTTTCTGTGGATTTTATTGTTCAACCAATTAGAGCGGCTGTGATCCCGTTTACTTGACATGCGTGGCTGTTCTTTGTAAAAATGCTTGAATTTAAACATTTCATAATTTTATTTATCTCAATAGATACATTTGAAATGGTATACAAAATATACAAGTAGGCACTTGGTATCCACTTTTAATATAAAGAGAGGAAAAGGCGGAGCTCTAAGAGGAAAAGGTGGAGCTTAAAGAGGCAGGGTGGGGATTAACCAGGAAGAGGTGTGCCCTTGACAGGAAGGGGTGCGTCAAATTTAAATTAGGGGGTGCACGAGTTTAGTCAGGCCTAGGGCAGCACAAAACCTAAATACACCACTGCGCTGGGGGCAATATATACCCATGTGTGAGCTGCTGGGGGCAGTATATATCTATGTGCGAGCTGCTGGGGGCAATATATATCCATGTGCGGGCTGCTGGGGGCAATATATACCCATGTGTGAGCTGCTGGGGGCAGTATATATCCATGTGTGAGCTGCTGGGCGCAATATATATCCATGTGCGAGCTGCTGGGGGCAATATATATCCATGTGCGGTGTGTATCAGTGAGTTTTATTGTTCTGTGCCGAGGCCGTAGCTGCCACGAGTGGGTGACGGCTACCGCAGCAGAGCAATGCAGTTTGTAAGTCTGGAGGGGGCACAATGGATTCTCCAACTCACTGGGGGCCCGAGTGGATTTTATTAACTCATTAAAATTAATAGTTGAAAATTGTGTGAAGAAATACATTTTTAATGCAACAATGTGCATGTGGGTTTTGCGTTGTATTGGAGGGGTTTATGGGTGTGGCCTACTGTGTAGGCGTGGCACAAGGGGCCCCACTAACTCCTATTGCCCGGGGCCCCATTACTTGTCAGTCCGCCCCTGCAGCTGCGTTATTTCTCCGCTTAAGCGATTGGTGTATGTCCCCACCACATAAACTATGGATACCAATTGAACAAAAATCCTTAACCCTTTCACTGCTGAGGACGTGTGGGGACTCCTAAGGAAAGATAGGGGGTTCCTTTTAACCCCGATATCTCCCGACTTTTGGCAGCTAGCAGGGTCATTTCCAAAGATACCAAACATGACCATGTTTAAATTAAATAAATAAATAAATAAAAACGTGTTTCTTTTTAAGACGTGAAATGGCTCAGCAGTGAAGGGGTTAAAGGTCCCAATATCTTCACTACCTTGGCAAACTGCATCAATAAAACAAATGGCACTCAATCCACACCCACTTTTAACCACAGCACTTTTTAAATGGCGTCATTTTAGGAGGTCTTTATCTCTTTCCACACACCCTTCCCTGCTCTTACCGATCACCTTCAATCTGTTGTTTACGGAAGGAATGTCGCATAACTTCTTACCTGCATTAGTGGAGGACCCATATATTCCTCTTTATAAATGTATGGCGAATTCCAAACAACTCCCGAAAGGATCATTATTCCCAGACGAAGACAACTCCCTTTTGATAGATCTCTGCTACCATCAACTTAAGCATTTTATTTTCTCATTAGGTGGCCACAATAAGATTAGGCTAGATGAGTCTCCGTTTGAGACCCTCTGCGTTACTGACCCTCACCTTCCTCACATGCTCTGCACTATATATGGGACACTTTTAGACAACTCTACCCCTTCGCTTCCCTCACATGCGCAGCGGTGAAGTAGGGATTAAAGAGACTTGATACCCGAGGATGACTGGGACTCAATCTTCCAAATAGCAGCACATGCATCTCGAAGTTTACACATTCAACAATCTCACTATAAATTTTTATCACAATGGTACCGCACTCCATTTAGGCTAGGGTCAGACGAACGCATTTTTCACGTCTACCGTCAAAAAGTGCGTTGATGTGTTATAACGCATTTTTTCACGAACACGCGATAGCGGTCATACGATGCGCAATTTCGGACGTATTTTTTGACGGGGCTATAAAAAACAAATGGACGTGATGTTGGCCAGACATGTGCATTGTCTGACGTCTCCTAATCACGCACACACGCCTCTTTGCCGGCACAGCGCACTCTGTGCTTCAGTACTAGCGGTTCCACGTTCTCGAAAAAATACGTTTGTTTGCCGCTTGCGTTGCGTGGCCGAACGTTCGTGCGCCGTACTTCGTATATTGGCCGTCATTGGACGTCACTTGCTGCTACTACGCCCGTATTAAAGTGCGGCTGCACGCGCGTTTGCACTGCGTTCATCTGACACCAGCCTCAGACTATACAAAATTTACCCGACCTCGTATGACTTATGCTGGCGATGCAGGAAATCAGCGCGTACATTTATACACATCTGGTGGGATTGCACACATTCGCCCTTACTGGATACGCTCATACACACTGCACATTACTGTGAGTTTTATTGCTGTGCAGCTCTGATATGCTCATACACAGTGCCCATTTCTGTGGGTTTTATTGCTGTGCAGCTCTGTGATACGCTCATATGCAGTGCACGTTTCTGTGGATTTTATTGTTCAACCAATTAGAGCGGCTGTGATCCCGTTTACTTGACGTGCGTGGCTGTTCTTTGTAAAAATGCTTGAATTTAAACATTTCATAATTTTATTTATCTCAATAGATACATTTGAAATGGTATACAAAATATACAAGTAGGCACTTGGTATCCACTTTTAATATAAAGAGAGGAAAAAGCGGAGCTCTAAGAGGAAAAGGTGGAGCTTAAAGAGGAAGGGTGGGGGATTAACCAAGAAGAGGTGTGCCCTTGACAGGAAGGGGTGCCTCCAAATTTAAATTAGGGGGTGCACGAGTTTAGTCAGGCCTAGGGCAGCACAAAACCTAAATACACCACTGGTCAGGTGCAGGCTGTAGCCAATTACAAGCTTCAGGCATGTGGAAAAGTGCATTGTGGTCCATTGTGGTGCATTGTGGGCGAACATGCGGCAAACACGTGGAAATGTTCAGAGTTCGACGAACAGCCGAACGGGCGATGTTCGAATCGAACTCCGAACATATCGAACCGAACAGCTCATCCCTAGTCTACACGTGACAGCATGTCACGTGGAGGAGCCGCTTGGTGACGTATTCCCAGCGTCCACTTCCTGGTGAAACGTGTTCGAGGTGCCGCTTAGTGACGTATTCCCAGCCCAATAGTCTGGTATTACTGCGCATGCGTGGCAATTTTTCTTTTAGTTTCGATACAAGCTCACATAACCGAAGTTGAAATTTAGAAAAAATGCACTATCCAATATGTAAATTTAATATAGCTATGACCAGGAGGGGATCGGTAGTAATAGAAAGTCTGCATAGTCTGTATTGTATAGTGCATTTTTCCAAATTTCAACGTAGGTTATGTGAGCTTGTATCAAAACTAAAAGAAAAAATTACCACGCACGCGTAGTAACACCGGATTGACTTATGTTAGAATTAGGGTTGCAGTTTCTGTATCTGCTTGTTTTAGGGTTAGGTTTACTTCTAGGTTTGAGTTACTTTTAAGCTTATATTTAAATTTACTCCTGCCCGTATTTGGGTTAGAGTTGTACTCAGAGTGCATTTTTTTCCCGTTAGCTAAATGAGTTTGAATTGATCCAAAAATTTTCAGATCGATTTGAATTTTTTTTAATCTTTTTTTCAGACATTTTAGCATATTGGCCGCAATGCCGATATTATTTTTTTTAAATTCTTTATTTTAAAGTTTTAGAGACAGCAGAAAAAGTAAAATGAAAGATAAAGGCCGTGCAGGGCCAATAAGAGTCAGAAAAAGGAAACACGCGAAGGGTAAAACAATAAAAGCAAAGATATACCGACTGGGTGGAGTTGAGGTAACATCACTGCTCTGCATGGAGAGAGACTGTGGAGTCATGGGTTAGATCCCGACGAGCACCTCTCCAGTAAGTGTCCTTGGGCAAGACACCTAACGGTACATACTCACCACCCAGAACATACTTGAAAACGAGAGAAAGCTCAATGTATCGTTCCTGGTAAAATCCTTTCTCAAAAAAAATAATAAAAAATATACAGTATAAAACAAGACTGCTGATTTGTGCTAATCTCAAAAAGATTAGCAGAAAGCGTCTCTGAAAAAAACTGTCCCCAGCCGGGGAGCAGCCAAAAATTAGTCAGCTGAATCTGCCGAAAAAGGAAGAAAGTCTACGGCAATAAACAAAACAAAGGGGGTCATCGAAAAAAGTGGGGTGTCTTAACATAAACAAGGGTGCCCTCAGCCAGTGTCCCGGAACGGCAGCAGTCTCAAAGCAGGCAGGGCGACGCTGAGTAGACCAGGCCAGTCAGCGTGAAACAAGGCCGATAGGGCAGACAAATCCCCATCTGCATCGCAACATCGCAGAGTAAGGAGGCTGCGCAGCGAGGGACAACAGGAGGGGTCTGAACGGCTTCTTCTGCTCAGGTACGAGGGAGCAACCCACCACCGCCGGACACCATTCATGACCAGCAGGGGCCGCCAGCACCCCTTCCTGTGCAGGCGACTCCCGGCATGCAGACTTTCCTGGTTCATGAGGGCAGCTCTGCTCGTGGTGATAATGGCCAGTGACATCATGACTTCCACCTCCCTATCCCCATCCCGTAGAGCTCCAGCCTCTGCCTTCTCCGGTACCTCACATCCACGCACATCAGCATCAGGCCTTTCATCCCTAGGAACACTGGTGTACGAGGCCTCGACTTCCCGTCCAGAACGTAGCACGGCCATGACCTGGCGCATATCACCACATGTCATCGGGTGTCCGTCATCCTCCAGCAGCTGCAGCAAGACATCCAAAACGGCCGGGAGATCTCCCCGGTCCTCTTCATGGCACTCAGCGGGATCAGGGCGCTCACAATCCAGGAGACGACAGATGGCATGATGCAGGCCGCGAAATGGCCACCGGCACCACGCTCCAGCAGGAGAAGATGGCCGGCAGACAAGCCTCTCTTGACCGGAGAGGGGGAAACTGGCTCCGGTCAGCACACTCCCGGTGGTCGCCGCTCAGGAACCTCAAGTAAGGGGTCTCAGCGGGTAAAATAATCGGTAGAAAGTCTCAGGGAGTGGATCCCCACAGAGCTCAAGTAGGATGCAACTTCTCTCTCCAGCAGCCGGCCACACCCCCTGCAATGCCGATATTTAGTTCGAAAATCAATAAAGGCCGCTACTCTTTACTCCTTGTTCTTGACCTCCTGTAATGCCCCACGGTCGGACCGCGGCCGCCATGTTGGGATGCCTGACAGACTCACCTGAGGTCCCTCGTGGTGCGTCGCTCCCTGGTTCCGGCCTGCAGCTCGAGGGAGGAGAGCCAGGATGTGTTCCACGCCGCCTCCGCGATCCATCTGAGCAGAAGTCAGGCGCGCATGCGCGATCGTCCATCCTAGAGTATGAAGACCTAGGTACTCTGGCGCCCTCTGCTGGTCATCCCACCTGCACTGGAGATCCTCGTATACCACCAATTAATCTACCAAGCACTCAGGTATCCCTATTCCACCTGCGAATCCCAGGTGAACGGTATTCGTATGATTCCCTGAACCCTATTTAAACCTGCCGCCTTCTCCAGTTCACTAACCAGGTTATACTGTGGTTACACCATGTTACCCAGTGGTTCCCCTTCGTGTTACTCCAAGAGAATTCTGACTTCTGTTCCTGCTGCCACGGTACCAGCTCCGCTTCTGTTCCTGCTGCCACGGTACCAGCTCCGCTTTTGTTCCTGCCACCACGGTACCAGCTCCGCTTCAGTTCCTGCTGCCACGGTATCAGCTCCGTTTCTGTTCCTGCCACCACGGTACCAGCTCCGCTTCTGTTCCTGCCGCCACGGTACCAGCTCCGCTTCTGTTCCTGCCACCACGGTACCAGCTCCGCTTCTGTTCCTGCCACCACGGTACCAGCTCCGCTTCTGTTCCTGCTGCCACGGTATCAGTTCCGCTTCTGTTCCTGCCATCACGGTACCAGCTCCGCTTCCATTCCGCTTCCATCTTCAAGCTTGCCATCGCAGTGCCAGTTGCATCTCCCGGCTTGCCTCTACGACACCAGTTCCAGATATTGTCTTCAAATCCAATACCTCTACCCCTGGACTATTTCCAAGATTGCAACTCGTATTTATTTATCCTTACAACTCTCCGTTCTGGACTTTTATTTCTGTCAAAGAAACCTTGCATTACTTTTATTCTGGACTTATATTTTGTTGCCTTTAGTAAAAGTTTAATCGATCATATCCCTTCTGGTCTCCTCCTTCGGCTTGCCATTGGGTTCCATACACCCAACACCATACAGGGGTCAAAGCCTCTGCCCTTACACCTCCCTGGTACTACACTAACTTTCTTTTCTTCATATAATCTTTTCACATCTTTTTTCATGTTATTTTTCCTTTTTTTTCTTGTCCCCATAGTCACCCAATGTTCCTGTGACAAACTCATCAAGGCCCCAGCCCACCCATACATCTCCCTCACCTTGAACTGTTCAACAAGTATATTGCTTAATTTAGTTTAGCGCGCATGCTTCATTTTATGAGTTATGATCGTTATTCTTTTTATAAGGACTTTCTAGTAATCATTGACATGCAGTGCGTTTTTACAGTTTGTGAGTATTGCTTTGTGAGATAAAAGGTTTGTTTATTTTTCACTAACAAACAATATTTATTACTGCACATGTTTGGTTTACCACTCCTTGCTATATTTTAAGTCGGACTTCTTTCTATCATACATTCCTTGAATTTGTTCTTAATTTTTTATTAACAGCAACTTTATAAGCTCATGTTCTCAGACATTGGAAAACTATAGATACTAAACTTTGCAGACTTTGTATAAGCGGTATTCATTTTTTCGTGGTTTCTACCATTATTATCTGTTGGAAGTATCTTTAGTTGTTTTATTTCAGAATACTATTCAGGCTGGGGTCAGACGAACGCAGTGTGAACGTGCGTTGAGCCGCACTTTATATCGGCCGTAGTAGCAGCAAATGACGGCCAATATACGAAGTACGGCCGCACGAAAGTTCGGCCGCGCAACGCAAGTGGCAAACGAACGGATTTTTTCGAGAACGTCGAACCACTAGTACTGACGCACAGAGTGCGCTGCGTCGCCATATCGGCATGTGTGCGTGATTAGGAGGCGTCAGACGCTGCACATGTCCGGCCAACATCACGTCCATTTCTCTTTTATAGCTCCGTCAAAAAATACGGCCGAAATTGCGCATCGTATGACCGCTATCGCGTCTTCCGTGAAAAAATGTGTTCGGACGCATCAACGCACTTTTTGACGGTAGACGTGAAAAATGCGTTCGTCTGACCCTAGCCTTAATGACTGACAGGGTTATTCAGAAAGAGCCGAACTGGCCCCGAAATTGCAATGAACAGTGAATTTCACCATACGGTGCCATTTCGTGGCCATTCGGCTACTCAAAACCTGGCAAAACACCAAATTGGCAGCGAAATATGGTGGCTGCTCATCAGCAGTGAAATCCACATACAGAAGCAATGGTTAATCTACTGAGAGAACACCGAACAGCAAGGAAAAGTTGCCAAAATGCCCTGCCATTCGGTGGTTTCATTCGGCAGGTTTAATCAGGCGAATCCCATAGGTTTCAATGTAAAAGATATTCCCCTTTTTATGCAATATCTATTAAACTGTTTATTCTTTTAATCTGCAGCAAAAAGTAATTATTTTTTTTAGGCATTTTTCAGGATTTTATTTTGCCAATTTTCTTTAAATAGTGGTTGTTCTTTTTTCTGTAACAGACCTTTTTATTATTATTCGTAGGACCTTATGTGTTAATTATAGACATTTACCTCCAGTAGTTTTTTTGCACTCAGCTTTTAAAATTTCAAAAGTTTCAAATCGTATTGTTCTTTTTTTTTAACCCCGTTCGTCGGGTTTTTCCGGCCACTGGTCGGCTCGGTGTTTGGCGGATCATCGGCTTTTTTCGGACGCGTTCAACGGGTTTGTGGCGGATCGTCGGGTAAGACAGGTTTTCTGCGGCATGTCGGATCGATCAGATTTTTTTACATGGTTTAGACCAGTGTTTCCCAACAGAGGCAGTACCGCCCCCCAGTGGGCGCTGAAGCCTTCCAGGGGGGCGGTCAGAGGCAAATGGGGGGCATTAAGGCGGTCAAGGGGGGCAGGGGCAGATCCAGAAACAGGTTTCAGGGGGCATTCTTCCAGGTTTGCTTAAAAGATGGTGTTGGGTTTGCAGTGACAGGCAGAGACGCGCCTAATCGCAAGCTGTGCTCGTTACACTCACTCTCCTCAGAACATTGCACAGGGTCTGTCCTCATGTGGCTCATGAGCCCTGCAAACCCTTTCCATATGAGGGGCCCGGGGTGCCCCTCAGCTCACATGTAATATATTGCCCCCCAGCTCACATGGATATATTCGCCCCAGCTCACATGGCTATATATTTGCCCCAGCTCACATGGCTATATAATTGCCCCAGCTCACATGGATATATATTTGCCCCCAGCTCACATGGATATATATTTGCCCCAGCTTACATGGATATATATTTGCCCCAGCTTACATGGATATATATTTGCCCCCAGCTCTCACTCTCCTCTGCCAGACTCCGAGTACCTGCCAGCCTCTTTTCTCCCTACGAGTGGCCGCTGGCATGCAGCTTGGCCGCTCGCCTGGGAACCACCAGACCAGCGCAGCCGCGTTCTCGCAAGATCCTGGAGTTCACGTGAACTCCACGATCTTGCAAGATCGCGGCTCCGCTAGTCAGATGGTTCCCAGGTGAGCACCCAGGCTGCATGACGACGAGCATGCTCGTAGGGAGAAAGGCGGCCGACAGTGGGTCGGTATCTCGGGGGGGGGGGCAATTGCCACATTGCCCCCCCTAGATCCGCCCCTGAGGGGGGGCGGCAGCGTATTGAAGAATTTAATAATATTTATTATTAATTTCTACGCTTGAAATTTTTCATCTTATTGCTATTGCATAAAGAAGCATTTAAAAATTAAATTTAGCATTAGAATTCAAAAAGAAAAAAAGGAGGACCGGCAAGGGGAGTACAAGTCTGAGCCGTGCCAATCCACCAAAGCTAATAGGACCCGTGTTTAAGACAGACAGTGACCACATATAATGTACAACAGTCAAAAAACACATACAGGGTTATTCAAAGAGATCCGAATTGCTGGAGAAAGGTAATCGAATGCTGAAATTCAGCATACGGTTACTTTTCCTGGCCAGTCGGCTATTCAGAGAGCAAGCAATTCGCCAAATCTTGGCGAATTGCCTGCACATACGGTGCCTGTTCGAGGGCAGTGAAATCCCCACAGAGAAGCAATGCTTTGGCTATTCAGAGAACAAAAACCAGCAGTGAAAGGTTCCCGAAATGCTCTGCCATTCGGTGGTTTAATTCGGCAGATTTATTCAGGCGAATCCCTTAGGCTTCAATGTTAAAAATATTCCCGTTTTAATTCAATATCTAATAAACCGTTCATTATAATCTTCTGCAGTAAAAAAGTCTTTATCTTTAGATTTTTTGGGATATTTTAAACATTTTTCAGGATTTTTTTGCCAAACATTCAAGCGGACTGCTTTTTTCTTCACCTCCTTCGTCTGTGGTGTCGGCTTTTTCCGGCGGCTGCGCTGCATGTGATCAACTCCTGCTCGGGTTTTTCTGGCGTGTTCGCCGGGTTAATCCAGGTGTTTTTGCAGGTTTCGGTGTGCGTTCACCCTCGTTTTGCGTTCAACCTCGTTTTGCGGTGACTTTTCCCTGCATTTCGGCGGCCCTGTGGTGCTTACTGAATACACCGCAGGGTCGCCGAAATGGGATCGCCAAATCAAACCGAATTGAAGAGAACATAAAGTCACCGAAAGTTCGGTGGCTTTTCAGATCTCTTTGAATAACCCTGATAATGTTATACCGCACTTTATTGTGATTGACCAATAAAACCAGTCATAAAATCCTTTAACACCAATAACAGAAGAAATGTTCCGCTCATTCCGGAGTACAGCAAAAACAGATTAAAGGCATAAGAGTCTTAAGTATTACCTGTAATGTTAAGGATAGCCAAGGGTTAACATCCGCGTTTCAGATAGCCTCCGCACCTTGAAGTGGGCGAAAATAGTGTTGGCAATCTTATAAACCATCAGTTTATAGCATATGATTTCTAAGGTGTAATCAGTAATTCAAATCCTCTGCTTCTTTATAGGAAGAGAGAAAAATCCTGCTTGTTCGCACCTGTGCATGTACAATTGGTCTCTAACAACCAGGCAAAACGTATTGAGCCAGCAGTAATTATTGCCTTGTGTAAAAATGCACCATAGTGGCAGTGTAATATGGAAAACCCTTCTAAGACCAAGAACGCTTAGAAAAGCAGGGGAAAAAAAACACACACACACACACACGTAATAGCTGAGATTGGTATAAGGAGCTTGGTAAACGTAGAAAGGTACCTACCTACCTTAGTGATAGCGGCGAATTTTGTATGTAACGAGTCATCAGGGAGTTAATAAAAAAAATTAACCCCTTAGGGTGTAAAACAAATGTTGCAGCTCAGCCTTAGAGAATTGCTAAAAGGGGTTACTTTTTATAGCTCTAAAAGTGAAAATATATATTTTTATTTACTTTTTCAGATACTTGTAATTCTCTCTCTGCCAGTTAGATCTGACAAGGAGAGCAAGGGAATTGGCAAGCCAATGCATTTTAATATTGGCTTGCCATTCATATCACTGAAATCCCAGCATATATACAGTACTTTTACTGATAGGAGTTTGATTGCAGACATCAATCAAAAACTCCTATCACTTTCAGGCAGCCACATACTGGGATCACTGAAAATGTGACTGACAGGGCTTGATTACTGTGATCCCAGCATGTACAGTGTTGTTACTAATAGGAGTGAATGCTGTTAACAATCACACTCCTATCACTCTCAGTCAACCAATACATGCTGGTATCACTGAGACACACACACTGACTGAAAAACAGTGCTTGGCACTGGCAGTCATTGGAACTGGCTGGAAAAGGGAGGGACAGAGACGGGCATAGTTTGGGAGGGTGGATGCAAGGAGGAGATATGGGCACAAACTAGGAGGATGTGCAGGGCACAGATGGGCACAGGCTGGGGGAATACAGGGAAGAGAGATTGGCACAGGCTGAGGGGAATGCAGGAAAGAGATGGGCACAGGCTTGGGGAATACAGGGAAGAGAGATGGGCACAGGCTTGGGGGAATACAGGGAAGAGAGATGGGCACAGGCTGGGGGAATACAGGGAAGAGAGATGGGCACAGGCTGGGGGAATACAGGGCACAGAGATGGGTACAGGCTGGGGGGAATACAGGGAAGAGAGAGGGGCACAGGCTGGGGGAATACAAGGAAGAAAAATCGGCACAGCCTGGAGAGGGTGTTAGATTTTAATTTCCTGTATGAATATAAATATCCTGTGTTGAAAAGCCTGTTCTGATAAAATGGGCTGTGACCCCCCTTTTCTAAGTGTCAATTCTGCATGTAGATAGTTTTTCCTTATATAGGAATTTGTAGCAGATTTCCTGTACGTCTTTGTTACATGAAGTGCAGGAAAAAGTATGTGAACATTGTAAGCCAGAGAAAACACATCTCTGAACCATATATGGTAATCTTTCTTAGCTGTGATGGCCAAATTCTGATGTAGAAATGTATTTGTACTGATTGGCTGTTATATCACATTCCTGTGTGGGGTGGATATGAAACCTTTTTCTACAACGAACGTTTTCATTGGTTGCTGGAAATCTAATAAAGGTCTGGTGAGAACAAAGACAACCAGATTTCTCTGAAAGACCAACACAGTCTTGTGATTGATTTTTTTTCAGAGGTCTCCGCCATGGTGTAGCGCAGCGTCTTGCTTCATTTTGATATATGAGAAAGACATGACAGACTTTTTGGGATTCCATATATGGTAATTATAAATACCATATTTTCCGGCATATAAAATGACTTTTTAACCCAGGAAAATATTCTCAAAAGTCGGGGGTCATCTTAGAAGTCGGGTGTCGTCTTATAGGGCGGGTGCTGAAACCTCTGAGCCGGACTGGAGAATCTGCGGTCGTCGCATATGGGGGAGCTCAAAAATAGCCATGGCCGCATCCCCGCCGTATGCCGCGACCGTATGAAAGCAGCAAGGGCGACGCTGTACAAGTAAGGTAGAAGAAAATCCACTCACCAGGATTCATGGAAAGAAGTGACTTAACACGGTCTCGATGACGAGGGGAGGGGGCACCTCACCGGGAAGGTGTAAGTGAAGGGCGGAGCAAGCTGCAGGCATCCGGACGCCCAGAGTATGGAAAAAAAGAGATATGCCTCTTTCACCCGTCTGGCCCGCCCTTGTATCCTATTACCGTACCTCCTTCTCTGCCTCTGGAAAAGTTGGGGGTCGTCTTATACGCCCAGTCGTCTTATACACAGGAAAATACG
>RXON01003271.1:0-41046 GCA_009667805.1 Leptobrachium leishanense
CAATTAGAGGCCACACACCTGTCATCAGCATGCAAAGTATCAATTAGAGGCCACACACCTGTCATCAGCGTGCAACGTATCAATTAGGGGCCACACACCTGTCATCAGCGTGCAAAGTATCAATTAGAGGCCACACACCTGTCATCAGCGTGCAAAGTATCAATTAGGGGCCACACACCCGTCATCAGCGTGCAAAGTATCAATTAGAGGCCACACACCCATCATCAGCGTGCAAAGTATCAATTAGGGGCCACACACCCGTCATCAGCATGCAAAGTATCAATTAGAGGCCACACACCCATCATCAGCGTGCAAATTATCAATTAGGGGCCACACACCCGTCATCAGCATGCAAAGTATCAATTAGAGGCCACACACCCATCATCAGCGTGCAAATTATCAATTAGGGGCCACACACCTGTCATCAGCATGCAAAGTATCAATTAGAGGCCACACACCCATCATCAGCGTGCAAAGTATCAATTAGAGGCCACACACCCGTCATCAGCATGCAAAGTATCAATTAGAGGCCACACACCCGTCATCAGCGTGCAAAGTATCAATTAGGGGCCACACACCCGTCATCAGCATGCAAAGTATCAATTAGAGGCCACACACCCGTCATCAGCATGCAAAGTATCAATTAGAGGCCACACACCCGTCATCAGCATGCAAAGTATCAATTAGGGGCCACACACCCGTCATCAGCGTGCAAAGTATCAATTAGAGGCCACACACCTGTCATCAGCATGCAAAGTATCAATTAGAGGCCACACACCTGTCATCAGCATGCAAAGTATCAATTAGAGGCCACACACCTGTCATCAGCATGCAAATTATCAATTAGGGGCCACACACCCGTCATCAGCATGCAAAGTATCAATTAGAGGCCACACACCTGTCATCAGCGTGCAAAGTATCAATTAGAGGCCACACACCCGTCATCAGCATGCAAAGTATCAATTAGAGGCCACACACCTGTCATCAGCATGCAAAGTATCAATTAGGGGCCACACACCTGTCATCAGCATGCAAAGTATCAATTAGAGGCCACACACCCGTCATCAGCATGCAAAGTATCAATTAGAGGCCACACACCTGTCATCAGCGTGCAAAGTATCAATTAGAGGCCACACACCCGTCATCAGCGTGCAAAGTATCAATTAGGGGCCACACACCTGTCATCAGCATGCAAAGTATCAATTAGGGCCACACACCTGTCATCAGCATGCAAAGTATCAATTAGAGGCCACACACCTGTCATCAGCATGCAAAGTATCAATTAGGGGCCACACACCTGTCATCAGCATGCAAAGTATCAATTAGGGGCCACACACCTGTCATCAGCATGCAAAGTATCAATTAGAGGCCACACACCTGTCATCAGCGTGCAAATTATCAATTAGGGGCCACACACCCGTCATCAGCATGCAAAGTATCAATTAGAGGCCACACACCTGTCATCAGCGTGCAAAGTATCAATTAGAGGCCACACCCGTCATCAGCATGCAAAGTATCAATTAGAGGCCACACACACTGTCATCAGCATGCAAAGTATCAATTAGGGGCCACACACCTGTCATCAGCATGCAAAGTATCAATTAGAGGCCACACACCTGTCATCAGCATGCAAAGTATCAATTAGGGGACCATACACCCGTCATCAGCATGCAAAGTATCAATTAGAGGCCACACACACCTGTCATCAGCATGCAAAGTATCAATTAGAGGCCACACACCTGTCATCAGCGTGCAAAGTATCAATTAGGGGCCACAACCCCACCCGTCATCAGCATGCAAAGTATCAATTAGAGGCCACACACCTGTCATCAGCGTGCAAAGTATCAATTAGGGGCCCACACCTGTCATCAGCGTGCAAAGTATCAATTAGAGGCCACACACACCGGTCATCAGCGTGCAAAGTATCAATTAGGGGCCACACACCTGTCATCAGCGTGTAAAGTATCAATTAGAGGCCACACACCTGTCATCAGCGTGTAAAGTATCAATTAGAGGCCACACACCCGTCATCAGCGTGCAAAGTATCAATTAGAGGCCACACACCCATCATCAGCGTGCAAAGTATCAATTAGAGGCCACACACCCATCATCAGCGTTTAAAGTATCAATTAGAGGCCACACACCCATCATCAGCGTGCAAAGTATCAATTAGAGGCCACACACCCGTCAGCAGCGTGCAAAGTATCAATTAGAGGCCACACACCCGTCATCAGCGTGCAAAGTATCAATTAGGGGCCACACACCTGTCATCAGCGTGTAAAGTATCAATTAGAGGCCACACACCCGTCATCAGCGTGCAAAGTATCAATTAGAGGCCACACACCTGTCATCAGCGTGTAAAGTATCAATTAGAGGCCACACACCCGTCATCAGCGTGCAAAGTATCAATTAGAGGCCACACACCCATCATCAGCGTGCAAAGTATCAATTAGAGGCCACACACCCATCATCAGCGTGTAAAGTATCAATTAGAGGCCACACACCTGTCATCAGCGTGCAAAGTATCAATTAGAGGCCACACACCTGTCATCAGCGTGCAAAGTATCAATTAGAGGCCACACACCCATCATCAGCGTGTAAAGTATCAATTAGAGGCCACACACCTGTCATCAGCGTGCAAAGTATCAATTAGAGGCCACACACCTGTCATCAGCGTGCAAAGTATCAATTAGAGGCCACACACCCGTCATCAGCGTGCAAAGTATCAATTAGAGGCCACACACCCATCATCAGCGTGTAAAGTATCAATTAGAGGCCACACACCCATCATCAGCGTGCAAAGTATCAATTAGAGGCCACACACCCGTCAGCAGCGTGCAAAGTATCAATTAGAGGCCACACACCCGTCATCAGCGTGCAAAGTATCAATTAGAGGCCACACACCTGTCATCAGCATGCAAAGTATCAATTAGGGGCCACACACCCGTCATCAACGTGCAAAGTATCAATTAGAGGCCACACACCTGTCATCAGCGTGTAAAGTATCAATTAGAGGCCACACACCTGTCATCAGCGTGTAAAGTATCAATTAGAGGCCACACACCCATCATCAGCGTGTAAAGTATCAATTAGAGGCCACACACCCATCATCAGCGTGCAAAGTATCAATTAGAGGCCACACACCCGTCATCAGCGTGCAAAGTATCAATTAGAGGCCACACACCTGTCATCAGCGTGTAAAGTATCATTAGAGGCCACACACCCATCATCAGCGTGTAAAGTATCAATTAGAGGCCACACACCATCATCAGCGTGCAAAGTATCAATTAGAGGCCACACACCCGTCATCAGCGTGCAAAGTATCAATTAGAGGCCACACACCTGTCAGCAGCGTGCAAAGTATCAATTAGAGGCCACACACCCGTCAGCAGCGGGCAAAGTATCAATTAGGGGCCACACACCCGTCATCAGCGTGCAAAGTATCAATTAGGGGCCACACACCTGTCATCAGCGTGTAAAGTATCAATTAGAGGCCACACACCTGTCATCAGCGTGCAAAGTATCAATTAGAGGCCACACACCCATCATCAGCGTGCAAAGTATCAATTAGAGGCCACACACCCATCATCAGCGTGTAAAGTATCAATTAGAGGCCACACACCCATCATCAGCGTGTAAAGTATCAATTAGAGGCCACACACCCATCATCAGCGTGCAAAGTATCAATTAGAGGCCACACGCCCATCATCAGCGTGTAAAGTATCAATTAGAGGCCACACACCTGTCATCAGCGTGCAAAGTATCAATTAGAGGCCACACACCCATCATCAGCGTGCAAAGTATCAATTAGAGGCCACACACCCATCATCAGCGTGTAAAGTATCAATTAGAGGCCACACACCCATCATCAGCGTGTAAAGTATCAATTAGAGGCCACACACCCATCATCAGCGTGCAAAGTATCAATTAGAGGCCACACGCCCATCATCAGCGTGTAAAGTATCAATTAGAGGCCACACACCCATCATCAGCGTGCAAAGTATCAATTAGAGGCCACACACCCATCATCAGCGTGTAAAGTATCAATTAGAGGCCACACACCTGTCATCAGCGTGCAAAGTATCAATTAGAGGCCACACACCCATCATCAGCGTGCAAAGTATCAATTAGAGGCCACACACCCATCATCAGCGTGTAAAGTATCAATTAGGGGCCACACACCTGTCATCAGCGTGTAAAGTATCCATACACAAAGACCAAAAAACAATCCCATAACCCAACAAGTAATGGGTTCACCGAGTGTGTAATAAAACATAATGTTTATTACATTTATATAAAACGTCAGCGAGACCTGCATTAATCTGCCACATAGCTCTGTGTGCTGGATACTGCAGTGTTGGGGAGCGGTTAAGCTGTCTTCGAGGCTCCTTGTTGTGGGACTCGTATATTTCTCCCTACCTCCAATCCACATACACTAAACAAAAACCCCTTTAAGTGTAGCATACAGCCCAATCTTGCTGGTGATATTTTTTTCCTTCAGCAGATAAAACCCGCTATACCACAACAGGGTCTTCCCTACATCAAAAAAAATTCTCAATTCAAATCACCGCTTGAATAAGCGCCGCCATTGTTACTATGTTAAATTCGTGTCAAATGCCATAAGTTCTCAAAGCGCGTTTCACCGCCATGTGCTACAGCGCATTCATCAGGAGCTGAACCTTATCTGAGAACAGGACAGGTTTATAAACCCTTTGGTCGCATTAAATAATTAGCGGCTTTGCCAGTAGGTGTGTGCACCAGCGTGATCACGTGCAGGACGGACCTATCCTTCCCATCACATCGCCGGCATATGTCACGTGCCAGATATCCATGGTTACGCCGGGACACTATGTGTCAAGCAGGGCAGAACAAAACGTTGTCCTGTATCCCATAACTCCTCTCAATGATACGTTGTCCTGTATCCCGTAACTCCTCTCAATGATACGTTGTCATGTATCCCGTAACTCCTATCAATGATACGTTGTCATGTATCCCGTAACTCCTATCAATGATACGTTGTCATGTATCCCGTAACTCCTCTCAATGATACGTTGTCATGTATCCCGTAACTCCTCTCAATGATACGTTGTCCTGTATCCCGTAACTCCTCTCAATGATACGTTGTCCTGTATCCCGTAACTCCTCTCAATGATACGTTGTCATGTATCCCATAACTCCTCTCAATGATACGTTGTCATGTATCCTGTAACTCCTCTCAATGATACGTTGTCATGTATCCCGTAACTCCTCTCAATGATACGTTGTCATGTATCCCGTAACTCCTATCAATGATACGTTGTCATGTATCCCGTAACTCCTCTCAATGATACGTTGTCATGTATCCCGTAACTCCTCTCAATGATACGTTGTCATGTATCCCGTAACTCCTCTCAATGATACGTTGTCATGTATCCCGTAACTCCTATCAATGATACGTTGTCATGTATCCCGTAACTCCTCTCAATGATACGTTGTCCTGTATCCCGTAACTCCTCTCAATGATACGTTGTCATGTATCCCGTAACTCCTCTCAATGATACGTTGTCATGTATCCCATAACTCCTCTCAATGATACGTTGTCCTGTATCCCGTAACTCCTCTCAATGATACGTTGTCCTGTATCTCATAACTCCTCTCAATGATACGTTGTCATGTATCCCATAACTCCTCTCAATGATACGTTGTCATGTATCCATAACTCCTCTCAATGATACGTTGTCCTGTATCCGTAACTCCTCTCAATGATACGTTGTCCTGTATCCGTAACTCCTCTCAATGATACGTTGTCATGTATCCCATAACTCCTCTCAATGATACGTTGTCATGTATCCCATAACTCCTCTCAATGATACGTTGTCATGTATCCCGTAACTCCTCTCAATGATACGTTGTCCTGTATCCCGTAACTCCTCTCAATGATACGTTGTCCTGTATCCCGTAACTCCTCTCAATGATACGTTGTCCTGTATCCCGTAACTCCTCTCAATGATACGTTGTCCTGTATCTCATAACTCCTCTCAATGATACGTTGACATGTATCCCGTAACTCCTCTCAATGATACGTTGTCCTGTATCCCGTAACTCCTCTCAATGATACGTTGTCCTGTATCCCGTAACTCCTCTCAATGATACATTGTCATGTATCCCATAACTCCTCTCAATGATACGTTGTCTTCTATCTCGTAACTCCTCTCAATGATACGTTGTCTTCTATCTCGTAACTCCTCTCAATGATACGTTGTCATGTATCCCGTAACTCCTCTCAATGATACGTTGTCCTGTATCCCATAACTCCTCTCAATGATACGTTGTCATGTATCCCGTAACTCCTCTCAATGATACGTTGTCCTGTATCCCGTAACTCCTCTCAATGATACGTTGTCCTGTATCTCATAACTCCTCTCAATGATACGTTGTCATGTATCCCGTAACTCCTCTCAATGATACGTTGTCCTGTATCCCATAACTCCTCTCAATGATACGTTGTATGTATCCCGTAACTCTCCTCAATGATACGTTGTCCTGTATCCCGTAACTCCTCTCAATGATACGTTGTCCTGTATCCCGTAACTCCTCTCAATGATACGTTGTCCTGTATCCTGTAACTCCTCTCAATGATACGTTGTCTTCTATATCGTAACTCCTCTCAATAATACATTGTCATGTATCTCGTAACTCCTCTCAATGATACATTGTCTTGTATCCCGTAACTCCTCTCAATGATACGTTGTCATGTATCCTGTAACTCCTATCAATGATACGTTGTCATGTATCCTGTAACTCCTCTCAATGATACGTTGTCCTGTATCCCGTAACTCCTCTCAATGATACGATGTCATGTATCCCATAACTCCTCTCAATGATACGTTATCTTCTATCTCGTCACTCCTCTCAATGATACATTGTCTTGTATCCCGTAACTAATCTCAATGATACGTTGTCATGTATCCCATAACTCCTCTCAATGATACGTTGTCTTCTATCTCGTAACTCCTCTCAACGATACGTTGTCATGTATCTCATAACTCCTCTCAATGATACGTTGTCCTGTATCCCGTAACTCCTCTCAATGATACGTTGTCCTGTATCCCGTAACTCCTCTCAATGATACGTTGTCATGTATCCCATAACTCCTCTCAATGATACGTTGTCCTGTATCCCGTAACTCCTCTCAATGATACGTTGTCCTGTATCTCATAACTCCTCTCAATGATACGTTGTCATGTATCCCATAACTCCTCTCAATGATACGTTGTCCTGTATCCCGTAACTCCTCTCAATGATACATTGTCATGTATCCCGTAACTCCTCTCAATGATACGTTGTCATGTATCCCATAACTCCTCTCAATGATACGTTGACTTGTATCCCGTAACTCCTCTCAATGATACGTTGTCTTGTATCCCGTAACTAATCTCAATGATACGTTGTTCTGTATCCCGTAACTCCTCTCAATGATACGTTGTCATGTATCCCATAACTCCTCTCAATGATACGTTGTCTTCTATCTCGTAACTCCTCTCAATGATACATTGTCATGTATCCCGTAACTCCTCTCAATGATACGTTGTCATGTATCCCTTAACTCCTCTCAATGATACGTTGTCTTGTATCCCGTAACTAATCTCAATGATACGTTGTTCTGTATCCCGTAACTCCTCTCAATGATACGTTGTCATGTATCCCATAACTCCTCTCAATGATACGTTGTCTTCTATCTCGTAACTCCTCTCAATGATACGTTGTCCTGTATCCCGTAACTCCTCTCAATGATACGTTGTCATGTATCCCTTAACTCCTCTCAATGATACGTTGTCATGTATCCCATAACTCCTCTCAATGATACGTTGTCATGTATCTCGTAACTCCTCTCAATGATACATTGTCTTGTATCCCGTAACTCCTCTCAATGATACGTTGTCATGTATCCCGTAACTCCTCTCAATGATACGTTGTCATGTATCCCGTAACTCCTCTCAATGATACGTTGTCATGTATCCCGTAACTCCTCTCAATGATACGTTGTCATGTATCCCGTAACTCCTCTCAATGATACGTTGTCATGTATCCCGTAACTCCTCTCAATGATACGTTGTCATGTATCCCGTAACTCCTCTCAATGATACGTTGTCATGTATCTCGTAACTCCTCTCAATGATACATTGTCTTGTATCCCGTAACTCCTCTCAATGATACGTTGTCATGTATCCCGTAACTCCTCTCAATGATACGTTGTCATGTATCCCGTAACTCCTCTCAATGATACGTTGTCATGTATCCCGTAACTCCTCTCAATGATACGGTGTCCTGTATCTCATAACTCCTCTCAATGATACGTTGTCCTGTATCTCATAACTCCTCTCAATGATACGTTGTCATGTATCCCATAACTCCTCTCAATGATACGTTGTCTTCTATCTCGTAACTCCTCTCAATGATACATTGTCTTGTATCCCGTAACTAATCTCAATGATACGTTGTCATGTATCCCGTAACTCCTCTCAATGATACGTTGTCCTGTATCCCGTAACTCCTCTCAATAATACATTGTCATGTATCTCGTAACTCCTCTCAATGATACATTGTCTTGTATCCCGTAACTCCTCTCAATGATACGTTGTCTTGTATCCCGTAACTCCTCTCAATGATACATTGTCTTGTATCCCGTAACTAATCTCAATGATACATTGTCTTCTATCTCGTAACTCCTCTCAATAATACATTGTCATGTATCTCGTAACTCCTCTCAATGATACATTGTCTTGTATCCCGTAACTCCTCTCAATGATACGTTGTCTTGTATCCCGTAACTCCTCTCAATGATACATTGTCCTGTATCCCGTAACTCTTCTCAATGATACGTTGTCATGTATCCCGTAACTCCTCTCAATGATACGTTGACATGTATCCCGTAACTCCTCTCAGTGATACGTTGTCATGTATCCCGTAACTCCTCTCAATGATACGTTGTCTTGTATCCCGTAACTCCTCTCAATGATACATTGTCTTGTATCCCGTAACTAATCTCAATGATACGTTGTCATGTATCCCATAACTCCTCTCAATGATACGTTGTCCTGTATCCCGTAACTCCTCTCAATGATACATTGTCCTGTATCCCGTAACTCCTCTCAGTGATACGTTGTCATTTATCCCGTAACTCCTCTCAATGATACGTTGTCTTGTATCCCGTAACTCCTCTCAATGATACATTGTCTTGTATCCCGTAACTAATCTCAATGATACGTTGTCATGTATCCTGTAACTCCTCTCAATGATACGTTGTCATGTATCCCGTAACTCCTCTCAATGATACGTTGTCCTGTATCCCGTAACTCCTCTCAATGATACGTTGTCATGTATCCCTTAACTCCTCTCAATGATACGTTGTCCTGTATCCCGTAACTCCTCTCAATGATACGTTGTCATGTATCCCGTAACTCCTATCAATGATACGTTGTCCTGTATCCCGTAACTCCTCTCAATGATACGTTGTCATGTATCCCGTAACTCCTATCAATGATACGTTGTCCTGTATCCCGTAACTCCTCTCAATGATACGTTGTAATGTATCCCGTAACTCCTCTCAATGATACGTTGTCATGTATCCCGTAACTCCTCTCAATGATACGTTGTCCTGTATCCCGTAACTCCTCTCAATGATACGTTGTCCTGTATCCCGTAACTCCTCTCAATGATACGTTGTCCTGTATCCCGTAACTCCTCTCAATGATACGTTGTCATGTATCCCGTAACTCCTCTCAATGATACATTGTCATGTATCCCGTAACTCCTCTCAATGATACGTTGTCATGTATCCCATAACTCCTCTCAATGATACGTTGACATGTATCCCGTAACTCCTCTCAATGATACGTTGTCCTGTATCTCGTAACTCCTCTCAATGATACGTTGTCATGTATCCCGTAACTCCTCTCAATGATACGTTGTCCTGTGTCCCGTAACTCCTTTCAATGATACGTTGTCATGTATCCTGTAACTCCTCTCAATGATTCGTTGTCCTGTATCCCCTAACTCCTCTCAATGATACGTTGACAGGTATCCCGAAACTCCTCTCAAATATACGTTGTCATGTATCCCGTAACTCCTCTCAATGATACGTTGTCATGTATCCCGTAACTCCTCTCAATGATACGTTGTCCTGTATCCCGTAACTCCTCTCAATGATACGTTGTCATGTATCCCGTAACTCCTCTCAATGATATACATAGTACATAGTTATACATAGTTATATAGGCTGAAAAAAGACATGCGTCCATCGGTTTCAGCCTCTCCCACATAACCTACTGCTGTTGATCCAAAAGAAGGCAAAAAACCCAGTCTGAAATGCTTGCCAATATGCAACATACTGGGAAAAAAATGCTTCTTGCCCCCAGAATGGCAGTCAGATTTCTCCTTGGATCAAGAAGCTTTTACCCACATATTAAATATTATAACCCTTAATATTCTGTGTCTGCAGGAAGTCATCCAGTCGTTTTTTAAAAGTCTGTACAGACTCTGACCCAACCACCTCAACAGGCAGAGAATTCCACAGCTTTATTGTTCTCACCGTAAAAAAATAACCCTTCCTATGCTTTAAGCTAAATTTTCTTTCTTCCAGTCTAAATGGATGACCCCTTGTCCTGTGTATAGTCCTGTTAATGAATAGGTTATCAGACAATGGTTGATAATGGCCCCGTATATATTTATATAAGGTTATCAGACACCCTCTAAGGCGCCGTTTCTCTAAACTAAACAGGTTTAAGCTTGTTAGTCTTTCCTCATAACTTAACCCTTCCATTCCCCTTATTAATTTAGTTGCCCGTCTCTGCACTTTTTCTAACGCTATAATATCTTTTTTTAAGACAGGTGCCCAAAATCACACGGCATATTCAAGGTGCGGCCTGACCATTGATTTATACAGAGGCAAAATTATGTTTTCATCCCGTGAGTGAACTCCCCTTTTAATGCATGCCAGTACTTTGCTGGCCTTGGCGGCTGCTGTTTGACATTGCACATTGTTACTTAGTTTGAAGTCTATGATTATTCCCAAATCCTTCTCCTGCTTGGATTTCCCTAACTCCGCACCATTTAGGGTATAAATTACTTGTGTGTTCTTCACTCCAAAGTGCATAACTTTACATTTATCTAGATTAAATCTCATCTGCCATTTAAGTGCCCAGTCCCCCAATCTATCTAAATCCCTCTGCAGTGAAGTAACATCCTGCTCACATTGTATTACTTTTCCTAGTTTTGTGTCATCTGCAAACATTGATACATGACTTTCAATGCCTATCTCAAGGTCATTTATAAATAAATTGAATAGTATTGGTCCTATAACAGACCCCTGAGGGACACCGCTTACCACTGGTGTCCATCTTGAAAATGTACCATTTATGACCACTCTCTGTACCCTATCTTTTAGCCAGTTTTCTATCCAAGAACAAGTATTTTCATCTAGACCAATTTTTCTGGTTTTAAATAGTAACCTTTTGTGTGGAACTGTGTCGAAAGCTTTGGCAAAATCTAAGTAAATCACATCCACTGCGACCCCCTGATCTATACTTCTACTTACTTCCTCATAGAACGTAATTAGGTTAGTCTGACATGATCTGTGTTTCATGAAACCATGCTGATTTTTGCCAATTACATTATACCTCCCAATAAATGTGATGTCATGTATCCCGTAACTCCTCTCAATGATACGTTGTCCTGTATCCCGTAACTCCTCTCAATGATACATTGTCCTGTATCCTGTAACTCCTCTCAATGATACGTTGTCATGTATCCCGTAACTCCTCTCAATGATACTAGGGATGAGCCGAACTCCCCCCGAACTTCCCATTTGTTCGGGTCCGAACCCGAACCCGAACCCCCATGCAAGTCAATGGGGCTGAAAACTCATTTTTTTAGAGTGCCCTCCAAGAGGGCATATATGCTACATATTTGCCATAAAAGGTGTATGGGGGTCCAGGTAGTGCCCTGGGGGACAGGAAACAAGGACAAAAAGTAAAAAAAAAACGTTTTTAAAGGGACAGTGAGTTTTCCATGAAGTAAGGGTTAAAAATAAAAACGAAAAATTCCTTCAAATATCGTGCCTAGGAGGTCCCCATAACCTGCCCGTGAAGTGGCAGATTTCTAGGATGTATAGAAATATGTAAAAACCAAAAAATGACATTTCAAATGACGGTAAATGCTTTTCCTTTAATCTATCCATAAACAACTGCTTGGGGCGGCAGTCTGCATGAAAAGAGGAGACATTTTTGGACACGCAGAAAAAGTTTACAGATTTTTTGGCGGTGAAAAGCAGGAGAATGGAAACTTCTAGCCCAAAAAGCCGATTTGGAAAGTGAGATAAATGGGAGAATTTTTCTAGTTCGGCTATTTTGACCTAGAATTTTCCATTCTCCAGTCATTCTACTGAGTTTCACCTTTCTCTTAATAACCCTGACAGGGTTATTCAGAGAGCGGTGAAGAGCAGGAGAATGACTGGAGAATGGAAAATTCTAGGTCAAAATAGCCAAACCAGAAAAATTCTCCCATTTAGGCTAGGGTCAGACTAGCGAATTTTTAACGTGCGTTTAGGCGCACTTAATCACGGCCGCACTAGCAGCATATGACGGCCAATATACGAAGTACGATCACACGAAAGTCCGGCTGCGCAACGCAAGTGGAAAATGAACGCATTTTGTCGAGAACGCAGAACCGCTAGTACGGACATACAGAGTGCGCTGCGTCCACTAGCGGCGTGTGTGCGTGATTTGGAGATGTCAGACCCTGCTCATGTCCGGCCAACATAACGTCCAGACACCCAAAGTTTCCTGGTTTGGATCCGTAAAAAATCACGCACAAAATTGCGCATCGTATGACCGTTTTCGTGCAATCCGTGAAAAAATACGGCAATGCGTTCGGACGCACTTTTTGACGGTCGCTGCGAAAAATGCGTTAGTCTGACCCTAGCCTTATCTCACTTTCCAAATCGGCTATTTGGTCCAGATTGTTCTCTTTTCCTACCATTCTCCTGATTTTCACCTTTCTCTGAACAACCCTGAGAGAGAGGTGAAAGCCAGGAGAACTGGCAGGAGAAGAGAACAATCTAGACCAAATAGCCGATTTGGAAAGTGAGATAAATGGGAGAATTTTTCTGGTTTGGCTATTTTGACCTAGAATTTTCCATTCTCCAGTTATTCTCCTGCTTTTCACCGCTCTCTGAATAACCCTGTGAATGTTTAATCCCGAGGTGAAAAATAACATTGCTTTAGATTTTTTTCAAACACCAGTTAAATGCAGCATATTAGGATGTTTTAGGAGGGAAATTAATTCTCAAATCTCAATCAGAAACAGACACCACCCCACCCCCTCACTATATTGTACAATGTATCAAATTGATTACCAGACTGAAAACACCTGGTGTTATGCCCGTTTGTGAACAGAGGTCATTTAGAGTTGATAATCTTTCCACGTACACATTAGTTTTTAATTCAATATCTAATAAACCGTTACTTATTATATTCTGCAGTATAGAGTCTCTTTATTTCTAGATTTTTTAGTATTTTTTTAAGCATTTTCTATACTTTTTTCAAAATGTCTTTTTTTTTTCGAACCCAAACCGAACACACCCAAAAAGTTCAAAATTCGCAAACTTTTGAACTGCCAAAGTTCGGGTCGAACTCCGAACCGTCCGAACCCAAACAGCTCATGCCTAAATGATACATTGTCATGCATCCTGTAACTCTTCTCAATGATACGTTGTCATGTATCCCATAACTCCTCTCAATGAAACATTGTCATGTATCCTGTAACTCCTCTCAATGATACGTTGTCCTGCATCCCGTAACTCCTCTCAATTAGGGATGAGCTGTTCGGGTTCAGACGGTTCGGGGTTCGACCCGAACTTAGCCTGTTGGAGCGGATCGCCGCATGTTCGACCACAATGGACCACAATGCATTTTCCCACTGCCTGAAGCTCCTAATTGGCTACAGCCTTGCACCTGACCACAGGTCTGGTGCAAGACTGGTTGAACACTATGCCAATCACCGCTCAGAGTCCTGATTGGGAAAATTTTGCCCAATCATGGGCTCACAGAGCTAAGTCCCGCAGCACACTATATAACGTTTCCACGCAGCGCTTCTGCACGCATTTCAGAGGAGATTTCAAAGGAGCTAGTTGTGTGTGTTGTTACTGCCGGTCTGCCACGCTACTGGGGGGGTCTGGGAGGGTCTCATTTCAACCAAATATCAGGGAATTGTTCGAGAGAATGACTAATTAGGAATGAAAAAGGCTTAAGAATTATCTCTGTATTATGCAAGAGGGAAAGAAAGGAGGTTTCCTTGTTATATGGGATCAGGCTTTGTTCTATGAGCTGAAGCATGGCTCTTTGTGATTGGGTACAATGGAGAAACAATGGAAGGGAGGATATAAAATGGCTGGGCAGGGGACATTGAGGTATTGCAATGATTTTTCATTTACTGGAGAGACAGGGCGGCGGTGAGCTCCATTTTGCCACCACCATCATCATATGCAAACCAAGGACTGGATGAGTATTACTTGCTGTATCAATCTGTTATGCATACTCTATTATCATAAGTCTGCTACATATATATATGTTTCTAGTTCCATTATTTTTGGAGGAATAGGTGTGGGTTTACTATTGTATGTATTTGAAGGTTTATTTAGTGGATGCTTATTTATATTTGTTTCAATTTGCAAACCAATATTCCTTGTTCATTGGGTGTCCAGCTGCGTGATAGTAATTTCTAATGGGTTATTGTTCTGGGATAACTCTGCCAGAATTCAGGGATTTTTTGTTTTGTATGTTATTAGGATTACCATTAATTTTGCTTTGGCTGTCTGTGGACTGTTGTGCCTTATTAGTTAATGTGCTCAGTATAGCACATGACTGACTGTCCAATTTGATTTTATCCATGTATGAAGCCAAAATCAAAATAAGCAACCCATATAAACACCCTACACAAACACAAGACAGTAGAAACACACTATACATAATGATATAAAACGTATAACCTCGGTATAACACACAAAGTCACGCTAATGCTGTAGCTATCATGCACCCTGATATCACGAAATTCCTCTCTATAACACACTGAAATCACTAATGTAGTATACACTAAGAGAAATAAAAAAGAAATTAAATAAAAAAATTAAAAAAAAATAAAAATTAGAGGATATTATGTATGTGTGTGTGTAGATATATATATAGATAGATAAACATAAAATTAAAATAAAAACTTGCTATAGCACGCCCAAATCACACACTAGAAACACACAGAAACCTAGCCATAGCACACGCAGATCCCACAAGCACTTAGCTATGGCACACGGAGGCAACGCAAAGGGAATGTAATCACACATAGGAACTTGATATAACAGACTGAATCACTGGACATTAGTCACTATAACTCTATAGTTGTATTCTCAAGCAGCTTCACATGCTGGTCTTTTATGTGGGTTATGATTATACACCAAGACACGGAGGCTTCATATTATGCTTTACTCTTCTTTACTCTTCCAACAGCAGCAAAGAAAAATTCAATAAAGCTTTGGAATTTTGAACAAAGGAAAAAAAGGTTTCACATATATACTGTATAATATCACAACCAATCACTGTAGGGCACTCCAACTTGGGCCAATCAGTGTCCAGCATCAGTTATATATCCTTCGACCCGCGTCACATTCTTCTCTTTTCTTTGCTGCTTTCGACAGCTAAGTATATTTTATTACATTTGCGCTCATATGCTTATATTTCCTTGGTTTTTAAGTACTTTCAGCGTCTGGTGCAATTTCCACCAGGTTTTCTTTCCTATAACTAGGTCTCTACGGGCGAGCGGCGGTGCGCTTTATTCCCAGTTTTAATAAAGGGTAGCGGCGTACCGCCGGTCTCTCAAGGAGCCCACAATATAAGTTTATCATTTCCCGTTTTTTTCCCCAGTTCGGGCATGGTAGCGCCTTCATTACACAGAGCAACTGCCTTTTGCAGACAGGCGTGGCTTCGCGCCTTTAGCCTGCTAAGGCGGGAGCTCTGCCCTGCGCTCGCGCGCGTAGTTACCTCAGAGCGGACGAGTTTCCCTGTGGTAACAAACGGCTAGTTATTCGTTCCTCATGTCGGACCCTGAAACACCAACGACAGCTATGAGCTCCGCTCAACGACCCGCCGTTTCGGCGGAGGTAATTTCAGCCATTGCCTTAATGTCCACCAATTTTGAAAACACCCTATTGAAGCTATTGGCGGCTCAAAATACTGATAAGACTCTGGGGGAAAACCCTAACGTTATGGTGCCTTCCACATCAGACAAATATTTGTCGGCCCAAGAGGGTGGGGTACCCTATACCCTGACTAAGGGAGTTGACTGTCTCCCTAAAAAAACAGCTATAGAAGCGACTCCTGCTAAGGAGCTGGAATTACAGAAATTACCACACAAAAGTGGCAAAACCCGTAAACGGAGGCCTATCCGCAAGGCCAAAAAACGCGGCTGGAAAAGGGCCAGGCGCACCGAGTCTAACAGCTCTGACGAGGTTAGTTCAGAAGCTGCAGAGGATGAGGAGTCGGACACTAGCGACACAGACTGGGCCCCGAATGATTCCGAAGGGGTTTCAGATTCAATCTCCTCAATTTCCTCTTCTTTTTCAAGAAGGCATGGGGACAGTGCGGCTCCTTTAGACGCTTTGGGACAGGCTATGTTCGACCTGAGATGCTGAAGCATCCCCGCTCGTCTGAATGGGCCCCTTTGGAACATGTGGCTAGCTATATTGAGGCTCGGATCAGAAAGCCCATGGACCGTAAGACACGGAACAAAATGAGGGCTGAATGCCCAAGACCTGTTCTATCCAACGAAGTGGCCTCTGCGCCCGTTGTAAACGAGGATATTATTGAATTCCTCAGCAAAACAGGTTGGTCCCCTAAAAGAGGTCTGGAAGCAACCCTGAGAGTATGCCAAGATAAACTTTTGGACATCTTAGGTCCATTAACGAAATTGTTCAATGCCATCGAACACTCCCTTTTGGGAAATGCTAAGCCTGATATTTTCGAGTACCGCGGCTGGGTACAGAGAATGGTGTGTATGTTAGGAAATGCTAATACAGCCATTTCAACAGAGCGCAGACGCTCTATTCTGCTTAAGGTAGAACCAAAACTGGTCTCTATGGCCAATAAGGAACCTGGCCCGCAGGAAAGCGGAGGTCTGTTCGCCGAAGATTTTATCAAACAAATGGGTTCCCGAGCGAACTCTTTTCATAATATAAAAAAAGTCCAGGCCACTATGAGGAAAACCTTCCCAAACAAGGTTTTTGACAGGGCCGGGAGAAATAGAGGCCGTTTTCCCGGCCGAGGTTCTCAATTCCACTCCAGAGGCTTCGCCCATGCTCCAACAGGACGCTCTGAGTCGGCTGGACATTCAACCTTCTTTCCTCAGAGGTCCAGACCAGGTCGAGGACGACCTTATCACGGTTACCGCAGAGCAGCATATTCTGGTGAGTACGCCACACAACTTACCTTTTTTACAGGCTCCAATAGGGGGCAGGGTTCATCTTTTTTTCCATCATTGGAGTCAGATCACATCAGACCCTTGGGTGTTAGACGCAATTATGGGTTACGAAATAAAATTAGACACTTTACCGTTTCAAAGAGAGTTACCTCAACCTCTGTTTATGACATCAAATCACCAGCGTTTGATAAATCAGGAGGTTCTGGATCTATTTCAGAAAGGTGCTATCGAAAGGGTAGTTCCCTCGCATCCAGGCTACGTGAGCAATGTGTTCCTTGTCCAAAAGAAAAGCGGCGAGTACCGTCCTGTGATAAATTTAAAAAAAAAAAAAAAATTGAACATGCATGTTCAATATCATCATTTCAAGATGGAGGGTATCCCATCTCTGAAAGACAGCTTATGCCCAGGGGACTGGATGGTCAAGATAGACCTCAAGGATGCTTACTTGACAATTCCAATTGCTATTCACAGCAGAAATTACCTCCAGTTCCTCTGGAAAGATCAATTGTGGAGGTTCAAATCTCTCCCGTTCGGTCTCTCATCCGCCCCTCGTTGCTTCACCAAGATCATGAAACCGGTGGTTGCGTTTCTCAGAACCAAAGGAGTTTGTTTGGTCGTATATCTAGACGATATACTTCTAATGGCTCAGGATTTTTCCGTAATAATTCTCCACAGAGATTGGACCATCAATCTTCTGACGAACCTGGGTTTCATAATCAATTGGGAGAAGTCCAATCTAGATCCAGCCAAGAGCATGGAATTTCTGGGATTTCTGGTGGACTCAGTACAAATGTCACTCAGTCTTCCAGCCCAGAAAGTCAGTCAGATTCGGAAGGAAGTACGAAGGTTGTCCACGCGGCCAACATTTCCTTTGAGAGCCCTTGCTCGTCTGTTGGGAATGCTGTCAGCATCGATTCAGGCCATCTTCCCGGGACCTCTGTTCTATCGGGCCCTTCAACGACTAAAGGCAGTCTATCTCCATCAAGGGTTACTATATTCCGACACAATTTCTCTAGACGACGAATCTCGAGAAGAGTTGCGATGGTGGCGGGACCACCTCGTAACCTGGAATGGCCGCTCTTTTTTCCCTCCTCAACCAGAGGTCGTTATAGAATCCGACGCCAGCAACTATGGCTGGGGTGCGCGTTTAGGTCCTACATCCACAGGAGGCAGATGGGCTTCTGTAGAAGCTTCTTTTCACATAAATGTTCTCGAACTCCTAGCTGGTTTTTTCGCTATTCGGAGTTTTCTAAAAGACAAACCTTTCAATTCAGTCCTACTTCGCATGGACAATTTTGCCGCAGTAAGGCATATCAATCATCTAGGTGGACCCAGGTCAAAGCAACTGTCGGAAGTCTCCAAACTGTTTTGGGGATTTTGCCTATCCCACAATGTTACAGTGACCGCTCAGTTCATCCCGGGGCTATGCAACATTGTAGCGGATTGGAATTCAAGGTATCTGATGGATTCCAGCGACTGGAGGTTAGACAAGACAATATTCAGATTTTTGTCTTCAATGTGGGGTCCTTTCAAATTGGATCTTTTCGCTTCTCGTCTGAACGCGCAGATCCCAGATTATTTCAGTTGGAAACCAGATCCAGACGCACTAGGGACAGACGCGTTTTACCAAACGTGGCCACGGGGAATTCTGTACGCATTTCCCCCATTTCTTCTGATTTCAAGGGTAATCCGATTGATGCGTTCCAATCAGACGACTTTAGTTCTGATTACCCCATGGTGGACGACTCAACCATGGTTTCCAGTTATTAGAGCTAGTGGTAGACGTTCCTCGGATTCTCCGGTCGAACCCCCCTCCCCTGGAGGATCCAGAGAACACTATACAGAACATTCTGTCAGTACCATCGTTCCGTCTCGTCGCTTGGAAGGTGTCAGGCAATCTTTCACTGTCGGTCAACTTTCGGAAGTCACTTCCGAATTACTCTCCAGCGCTTGGGCACCAGGTACTAGAAAGCGATACCTTTGTTACTGGAACTGCTGGGTTTCTTGGTGTTTGGGCAAACAAGTTAATTCCCTTTCAGCCCCTATAGAGGACATTCTGCAGTTTCTGACCTCTTTGTTTGAGGAAGGCAGAGCTTATCGTACCATTAATAACTTTAGGTCAGCTATTTCTGCTTATCACCCTAGCATTGAGGGACTCCCTGTAGGTCAACATAGATTAGTCTGTAGATTGTTAAAAGGTATTCGGTTGAAACGTCCACCTAGGTCCCGTTACTCGTTTACATGGGACGTTAACTTGGTCTTAGACTTTTTGGATCAGTGGCCTTCCAATACTGAGCTATCAATTAAACAATTATCTGCTAAATTAACTATGCTTTCATGTCTAATTTCCTGTAAGAGGGTCTCTGACGTTCGTGCTTTAGATTTGTCGGGGCGATCTTTCACTCCATTAGGTGTTTTGTTTTCCATATCTAGACGCACTAAAACTGCCATTTCCCAGGTATTTTATCCGGCTTTTCCACAAAGAACTAATTTATGCCCAGTACTTTGTTTACAGGAATACGAACGGGTGACGGCTCCATACCGTCTACCTTCCTTTGACAGATTGTTTCTAACCATGACAAAACCGTATCACCCGGTTTCAACCACTACCTTAGCTAGGTGGGTTAAATGGCTCATGACAGAGGCAGGAGTAGATACCTCTATTTTCGGGGCCCACTCCTCTCGCAGTGCGGCGGCCTCTACGGCTGCTTTTCGGGGTTGCAGACTAGAAGATATTATGAAAACAGCTAATTGGTCTAACGAGTCAACCTTTAAAGAATTTTATTTTAATCCTATAGTTCATTTTGCGCATTCTATTATTAATTAGCTTTCAACAAGCATAATATGAAGCCTCCGTGTCTTGGTGTATAATCCCTAGATTCCCCTAAACAGTGACTGGATGACTTCCTGCAGACACAGAATATTAAGGGTTATAATATTTAATATGTGGGTAATAGCTTCTTGATCCAAGGAGAAATCTGATGCCATTCTGGGGTCAAGAAGGAATTTTTTCCCAGTGTGTTGCATATTGGCGAGCATTTCAGACTGGGTTTTTTGCCTTCTTTCGGATCAAAAGCAGTAGGTTATGTGGGAGAGGCTGAACCCGATGGACGCATGTCTTTTTTCAGCCTATATAACTATGTAACAATCTATGTAACACGGAGGCGAATATTATCCCGCCCATGTACTATGTTATACATTGAGTATTTTGCCCTACCCATGACATGTTATTGTTACGTATAGATGGAATTGTGTTCGGATAAATATAATCACACCTAAAGGTTGCACATGATGTTTGCATGTTCGGGTTTCTAATCTATAGATTCTCGTTTGTTTCTGTTTCAGGTCCGCAATAGCGACATATTGTTCTTCTATAAGTTTTCGTTCGGATCTCGATGTTGCTGTTCCAAGTTAAAAGTTTGCATCCAAGAAAAGAGAAGAATGTGACGCAGGTCGAAGGATATATAACCGATGCTGGACACTGATTGGCCCAAGTTGGAGTGCCCTACAGTGATTGGTTGCGATATTATACAGTATATATGTGAAACCTTTTTTTCCTTTGTTCAAAATTCCAAAGCTTTATTGAATTTTTCTTTGCTGCTGTTGGAAGAGTAAAGAAGAGTAAAGCATAATATTCGCCTCCGTGTCTTTATTTATAATCTTGATTCCCCGTCAAATGTATAGGGGAATCTAGGGATTTACAGGGTTATTCAAAGAGCTGTGTGTTTTTAAATAATGTTGGAGTAACCCCCAAGGGCTAAGCAAAAAGTTGAATAAATTAATACTGTATTTAAGTTCACTATTGTAATTGTTGCAATTTTAAAGTGACAAAGCAGCAATGTACAATCTTTTGTTTTGAGCACTTGCTACAGTTGGGTAAATAATTATTTAGAACGGTAACTTTGTCTTTATTGAGGGAGAGGAGAGACTTATTTCAGGAATAGAGGAAACATGAGCAGTAACTCACTCATATTTCACACTTGTACCATCATCATAATGAAGCCTACGAGTGGATAAGTATTAAGTGTATTTATTCGGGGAATTTGAAGCTATGTTGATAATATACTATATGTGTGTGTGTAATCTATTGGGTTAAATACGCGCTAATTTATCCGTTCTAGTGATTTGCATTGTTAGCTAGAATATGCTCGTTGATATTTGCTTCACTTTGTAATACTTGATCAAACCTTATTAGTTGTATAGTCTGTATGATCTTTTAAACATAGGTAGTCAGTGACCGCATGGCTGGCAGCCATCTTAAACCTCAAAAAGTCACATGTGCTTCTGCCAATGAGGTAGGGCTGCAGCAGTAACTGTACAATCTGTTTAAGCTTTCATTTGCGCAACTAAATTAATCCAGATTGTTTCTGCCAGATTTATGAAGATACAACAATTACTAACTAAATATACATTTAAATGTGTCTGTTATAATTTCAGAAGAGGCTTATCAACTAAACAGTGATGCTGTATGTTAGCAAATGCTGTGTCATTGGGTTAGTTCGGTTGGTTTAACTTCGGGTCTATAGATTAATATACTACGCAAGAATCAGTTTCATATGTGCAGATTTGTTCTATTGATAAGGGATTCCAGGGCTGAGGACTCATAAAATGGTGACAATGCAGCTACTTATGTACAGAACATCCTTGCTCTTTTTCAACTCAAAATGGAGACGGCGTTATTTACATTTCGCAAGGGGACACACACATACAGAGGGGGAAGGTGCACAAACAAACCAGTCGCTCTTAGAATCCAAACAATGGCTGAGATAACGGTGAGCTGCTGACCTTACTTGCTGGGGGGAGGGGAGGGGCTGATGGAAGCATGTGAAAACAAAAGGAATTCATTACTTACAGGGGGGTGTACACTATACAAAGACTGGATCGTAATACAGAGGTTACTCTATACAGAGGGAAGACAATACTCTACATGATACACAGAGTAAGGGAATGTAAGGAAAATACATACAAATAAACATTGGGACGGCCGTTTCTTTGCAGAGGCAATAAGTAAGGAAGATGTTTCTGTTAGCTACCATTCATTCAATCAGGTGGTGATTTTGGTAAGGGTAGCTGGCGAGGGGACAGAGTTACCTATGCTTGATCTAGAGGCAGCCTTCAGGCCGTACCGCTGTGTCCAGGGGGTTTTCTTTTAATGGGGTGTAAATTTGATGGGTAATTTTACAGCGATATCTGTTTACCAATTGGGGTGGGCAATATCCCGTGCTCCCCTTTTTAAAGGCTTCCTACTTTTTGCATTGCTTAGTGGAGAAGAGATAGGGAGCGGGGAGGAGGCGTATAGTACATTACTTGGGCGATTTCATGGTAACGGGTTCCTAAGGGACTGGAGAGTGAGGTAGGATCGGGGGGGGGGTAACAAATAAGTTTAGACATTAAGATCAAATGGTCTAGTGTAATTTCAAATGGTGAGCAGGCAAATGGCCCAGGAGTAGATTCAATGGATGGGTGCAAGGCTTGGTGTCTCTGGAATTTTTTATTTAGCCAATCGTCGTGGCAATACCACTGTGGGGGATAGAATTAAAAAATAAATAAATATAAAAATAAAAAATAAAAAAACATCCCTCCCCTCCGCCTTTTCTATTTTTGGGTCTGATATTCAAGGTGTGGTGCAAGTGCTGAATAACACCATGTTACATGCATGTCTGCATCAACACAGCAGGTTATAGCCTATGTCAGGTAGACATAGAAACATAGAAAAATGTCGGCAGATAAAAACGCCCAATTACATGGATACTTTACCTGGATTTATCTTTTGTTTAGGATAGCCTTATGCCTATCCCATGCTTGCTTAAATTCAATTACTGTTTTGGCCTCTACCACTTCAACTGGAAGACTGTTCCATGTATCCACCACCCTCTCAGTAAAATAATGCTTCCTGATGTTACTTTTATACCTCTGCCCCTCTAATCTAGGTATTTGGTGTTGATATGTTGTCTGCGTCATCACCGCAGGTTGGAGCCTATGTCAGGTATTTGGTGTTGATATGTTTGGAAAGCAATATTAATTTCACGGTAATCACATACGGGGGTAAGGAAGGTGGTGGCGGATACATTGTCCAGTTTCAGGTGGGATGTGTTCCGATATTTGGCACCGGGAGGAGGAAGGAAAAAAATAAAAATAAAAAAATAAATAAATAAATAAATAATAATAATAAAAATATTTAAAAAAATACATAAATAAATATCCGGGGGAAGACTGCCCTCCATTTCTTTGCCAGATGGGGAGCAGTTAGAGGGCATCAATGATTTGGTGAGGAGATTGTTGTTGCAGAAGACATGGGCACCGTAGAGCAAGCAGTGAAAGGGTTGGATCGAGTTTTAAAGGGACAGAGGAGAAAGTTGTTTTCAAATAGCTACTGAAGTTCGGCGGTAAGTCAATAAAGGACAGCTTGGAACTATTTAGTGGTATTTCATACTTTGCTCGGTTAAAGGAAGAGGAGAACTGGGCTAAACAATTTGTGGTGAGGAAGATCTTGACAGCAGAGTACAAGTAGGAGATAAGATGGAGCTGATAACAATCTTGGTAGGGCAGCATTTGTTTTAGTTTTTCAGCTGCCCTAAGGATTGAGAAAACAATTGCTCTAGGTGCCCATGGTGGGGAAGTATGCCCAGTGGTATGTATGAGGGGATACTTGGAGGCGACTCCTTCAAACGGTCGCATGTTCTGGGGACACAAGAGTGGTACTAACTTGTCCGGGTATCAATTCAAATGGTTCCGCAGCAGGCCACGGAGGGGCTTGGTGGAAAGGGGAGTTATATTTGCCCCCATTCTTTCAGGATAGGAGCTGCTGGTACTGAGGCAGATTGGGTTACCCAAAGGATCGAATTTAAAAGATGGGGAGATGGAAATGGGAAGTATATAGGAGATATGTGAGGTCATTAAAGAAATGAAGGGAAACTTATGGGGAACAATTGTTTTGTTTAATAATAATAATTTGTTTCCTTGTTTCTTTTGGTTTCTTTTCAGTTCGGGTACACTGTGTGTGTGTGTGCATTACCGTTAATAGTTTACATTATGGTTATTTGCAGGACACGCAATGAGAGTGCGGATCCTGGGACACTCCTATGTGCACTGGATGGAGAGTCATGCTGCTGGCACCAAGAGAGGAGCAACCCCGGGGTGCAGCGTAATTGAAGTAGGGATTAGATGGATAGGGAAGCAAGGTAGGGTTTGGGGCAGTTATTGGGAATAGTAAAGACATCCAGGAGAAAGAGGGGTAAGCCAGATATTATGGTACTACATTTAGGGGACAGCTAGAGAAGAGATAGGTATTGTGAGTGGTGAAATAGCGGCCTGGCACGTGGGGATGCAATGGTAGGGGGGAGGGTCTGCAGGGTACGGGGTGAGTGTGGTTTCGTACGGCCAAGCTCAGGTGCCTTCCTGGTTTGCAGATCCTCTCGGCCTGCTATTTGCGATATAAAGAGACCCCTGAGCAGATGTGTGGTCATCCTGCTTAGCCACGTGGGGCCGCTATTTCTGGGCAATATGTGTGGTGCATTGCATTTGCTGATGTTATTTGGCAATGGTTTTGGAGCACCCTGAAATAGGAGCAAGAAGTGAGGTGTTCATTGAAAGGAGTGATAAGGCTGGGAACACACTCTTCATTGAAGGCGCGATAAGGAGCCTTTTGTGGGGTAAGAGAAAAGGTCACGGTTTTTTATTGGTGGCAGTAAAAAGAGGGTCCTCGTTTTTTGGTGGCGGTGAAATAGGCGGCCTGGCACGTGGAGGGCGATAGTGGGGGGAGGATCTGCAGGGTACGGGGTGAGTTGTGGTTTCATATGGCCAGGCTCAGGTGCCTTCCTGGTTTGCAGATCCTCTCGGCCTGCTATCTGCCATAAAATAAACTGAGCAGATGTGTGGTCAGCCTGCTTAGCCACGTGGGGCGCTATTTCTGGGCAATGCTTGTGGTGCATTACAGTTGCCAGTGTTATCTGGCTGCCAGTGTTATCTGGTGAAGCGTATTTGGCATACGAGGATCGATAATAATAATTCTGCCTTAGAGGCAAAGAATTTGGCCTTAAGTAATAAAAGACGTGACTTTTTCTAAATGCCAATACTTTGTTGTGTTTTTATTTACGGGAAAGGGAGGGGGTGGGGGTAAGTAGGGGGGGCTGGGGGGGTTAGTAGAAGGTAACTTACATGGGGAAAAAGTGTAAGAAGAGGATAAGAGTATAATTCTTAGTTAGAGAGAATGACTAATTAGGAATGAAAAAGGCTTAAGAATTATCTCTGTATTATGCAAGAGGGAAAGAAAGGAGGTTTCCTTGTTATATGGGATCAGGCTTTGTTCTATGAGCTGAAGCATGGCTCTTTGTGATTGGGTACAATGGAGAAACAATGGAAGGGAGGATATAAAATGGCTGGGCAGGGGACATTGAGGTATTGCAATGATTTTTCATTTACTCCCACCCAACCCACCCTGTTTTGTTTTCTCTTTCATAGATGCTGTTTCGCTACAATGTCGGAAAGGTCACGCAGCAGAAGCACCATGGATAGGGGCAATGGAGTGGTGATTCCACCACTCATGCAAGACCGCCCGTGGTTTCCCATATGGAAATATGCCATGTTACATGAACCCGGTTCGTGGCTTATACGGCCATGTCTGGGGGATTGTCTAAATATGGACATGGTTAGTCTACCTTTTCTATCACATTATATACACCATGTGACATGAAGCCAGCCTGAGGTTTTTGAACGGCCAGGGTTGGGGGATTGTTCTTTGATTAAAAGCATGGTTTACAGCAATTATTATCGATCAGATAAGTATCCCACGAGGCTTGAAGCCAGTTGGTGGTTTTTTACGGCCGCAACTGCGTGGATTGCGCTTGCATTGGGTACTTTACCATGTGGCAGGAAGCCAGCTGGTGGTTTGGTCGGCCACAGCTGGGGGATTGCGCTTAAGATGGACATGGTTTAGGTTAGGGAGGAGCGGTGAAATAGGCGGCCTGGCACGTGGAGGGCGATAGTGGGGGGAGGATCTGCAGTGTACGTGGTGAGTTGTGGTTTCATATGGCCAGGCTCAGGTGCCTTCCTGGTTTGCAGATCCTCTCGGCCTGCTATCTGCCATAAAATAAACTGAGCAGATGTGTGGTCAGCCTGCTTAGCCACGTGGGGCGCTATTTCTGGGCAATGCTTGCGGTGCATTGCAGTTGCCAGTGTTATCTGGCTGCCAGTGTTATCTGGTGTAGCGTATTTGGCATACGAGGATCGATAATAATAATTCTGCCTTAGAGGCAAAGAATTTGGCCTTAAGTAATAAAAGATGTGACCTTTTCAAAATGCCAATACTTTGTTGTGTTTTTATTTACGGGAAAGGGAGGTGGTGGGGGCAAGTAGGGGGGGCTGGGGGGGTTAGTAGAAGGTAACTTACATGGGGAAAAAGTGTAAGAAGAGGATAAGAGTATAATTCTTAAAGGTGATGTGTGTCTTGTCACTGTGCCAGCAAGTTTTTTTGGGGTTTACAACTTTATTTAAAACATTTGTGAATTGAGGTGATTTTCTGGGTCTTGTCACTGTGCCAGCAAGTCTTTTTGGGGCTCACTAATTTCTTTAAAACACTTGGGAATTAAGGTGATCTGTGTCTCGTCATACAAAAAGTACCACGCTGTATTTTGGGGCTCACTAATTTCTTTAAAACTCTTGGCAATTAAGGTGATCTGTGTCTCGTCACACAGCCAGCAAGTTTTTTGGGGCTCACTAATTTCTTTAAAACACTTGGGAATTAAGTGTAACGGTGGGCTATAGCACTCAGCTCAAAAAGCGTATTAGGATCCTTTAGGACAGATTTCTAAAGACCAAAAGACTAATAACGGCTGTAACCTGATCTCCCAAGCCAGGGAGTAACTGGACAGACCTGAAAGGGCAACTAAGCTCAATTGGCTTCAAGGCCAAAAGACCGCTTAGTGCAAAACACTAATACTCAAAAGAGAACAGATACAGAGACATGATACTTGAACAAAAACATAAACGTAATACATAAATAGAATAGGCAAGATAGTCGAGGACAGACCTAACAAAGCAACTAAGCTCAATTGGTTTCTGGACCAAAATACTGCTTAGTGCAACACACTTCTAGATAGAGCATACAGTGTAGGAATCTGTGTATAACAGCTTGAAGGGGAGGCCTTCAGTCAGTGACTGGACTCTGTATTATGCAGTCATACAGAGTGGGAACATAATTCAATAGCCTGCAAGACAGGCCTACAAGCAGAGCTTGGATACTGTATCTCCACAAAGATTGCACAGATACAGACGGACAACCTGACAATATATATTATACAAGAAGCAGGACAGGACTTAAACTGGACTCTAGAAGTACGCAGAACTGGATGCCTTGCGATTAGGACTCACAATCAGTTAAACGAAGATCAGACATGAATCATAAGGCTGAACATAAACATGAACAAGACAGACAAGAACCATAAAGGCAAGAAATACACAAGAACGAGAAGTACTAGGCAAAAGTACACAAGGGATAATCAAGAGAGAAGTCAGTAGGGATAGCCGGGTCAAAATGTGATCAGGGTCCTCGAACAGAAACAGGTCAGCAATAGGGATGAGCCGAACACCCCCCGAGTTCGGTTCGAGCCCGAACCCGAACTTCCCATTTGTTCGGGACCGACCCCGAACCCGAACCCCCATGCAAGTCAATGGGGCTGAAAATTCGTTTTTTTTAGAGTGCCCTCCAAGAGGGCATATATGCTAGATATTTGCCATAAAAGGTGTATGGGGGTCCGGGTAGTGCCCTGGGGGACAGGAAACAAGGACAAAAAGTTTTAAAAAAAACGTTTTTAAAGGGACATTGAGTTTTCCATGAAATAAGGGTTAAAAATAAAAATGAAAAATTCCTTCAAATATCGTGCCTAGGAGGTCCCCATAACCTGCCTGTGAAGTGGCGGATTTCTAGGATGTACAGAAACACTTAAATGACGTTTCATATGACGGTAAATGCTTTTCCTTTAATCTATCCATAAACAACTGCTTGGGGCGGCAGCCTGTATGAAAAGACATTTTAGGACGCGCAGAAAAAGTTTAGTGGTTTTTTGGGCTAAATTATTGTGAAACTTATGCAGGCTTTGGATGAAAGTAACAATAGGTGCTTTAAAATTGGGCTTTTAGCGTCGGCAACAGTGCCGTCACACCGTAACCCCTCTGAGGATATGAATCTGATACAGGCGTCAGTGGCAGTGCACCCAAATATTGTGCTTTTAATGCCAGGCATGCAAGTACTATCATACAGTAACCCCTCTGTGGTATTGTGTAAGAGTGCAGGGGTGGACCATGCGGTCCTATATTGAAAAGTGTTTTTTTTGATCTGGTAATGGGCGTCAGTGCACCCAGATATTGTGCCTTTAATGCCAGGCCAGCAAGTATCATCATACAGTAACCCCTCTGTGGTATGGTGGAAGAATGCAGGGGGGGACCATGCGGTCCTTTATTGAAAAGTTTTTGATCTGGTAATGGGCGTCAGTGCACCCAGATATTGTGCCTTTGGTGCCAGGCCATCAAGTATCATCATACAGTAACCCCTCTATGGTATTGTGGAAGAGTGCAGGGTTGGACCCTGTCAGACCTTTTCAGATATGAAATTTCTATAACGCAGGAATGTTTAAATTTGGGGCCAGAGATTGCTTCACAGACAAACAAGAATATGCGTTCTAAAGACAATAGATAAGCTAAACTCGTTATTGTTACGCATACAAGAAAGGACATTTAACATTGATCAAACACGGTCTAAATAAAATAAACAAACAGATGTTAGATCAAATGGTTTAAAAGTAAGGGAACCCAATGACAACTGATCTTGCCATAAGATAGAGATCTCAGTATTGTGTTTATTTCGTCAGATCTCTGAAAGAACACGTAAACATTGAACAATGGATTGCCCAATAATGAAAAAAAAAACCGAGGTTAAATGGCTTGGATAAACCAGCTTGTAATGCTATGCTATTCGGCGATATGATCTAACACTATATGGTATTTGAATATTTCATTTATGTGGTCAGTTAGAAAAGATAACCTTGGCATCTTATAAAAACAGAGGCCCTACCACATTCAGTTGATTATTACAAATGTCTGGTGTACTAACCCGCATGAAGCCGATTAAGTCGGGTAAAGTGTGAATGTTAAAGACGATACCACGAATGAATGAATGTATGTCCCCTCACATACACATCCCTGTGGATATAAGTAAAGGGGGATGAGATGCACACACGCCGTGGCGAAGTATGCCGGCGATGCCACAATAGAAGTAAATTTTGATTTGTTAACAAAATCTATGGAGTCCCGGGATATAGGAATAAAAGTCCCCAAACCAGTAAAAGATTGGCCAAACACATAAATTAATTCCTGCAGAAGGTTGATGGATGATCTGAGAGCGCCATCTGCTGGCCAGGTAATATAACACCTGGACAGACCCCTAGAGTTGATGAATATATATATCCTCCAATCAAATGAGGCCACATAGTGATGGGCTAGATCTAAAACTGGGCGGAAGACCACTATATAGAGGGGACACTCCAGAGCAGAAGGATCAACACACACTGAGAAAGGCTTGGGGAGAGACCTGAGGGACGCTTGGAGGGGAGAAAGTCAATTATCATCAGCCACCCCCTTTAAAGACGCGACCACACCCTAATCTTCCACCACTCTATCTTCACTAACCAGATGGTAAAGTATGCCTGAATAACTTGATATCTATTTTCTAATTGCATGGTCCCTACTTTAGATGTCCATCACAAACTAAAGGAATATAAATGAATTATTTTGCTGTTTGAGCTTCCTCGGTAGAATAGTAATTCAACCTTCCAGTCCCCTGCAGAGGATTGCTAGGAAGAAACTATTCCCGGCTGAATACTTGAGCCATAATTTAGTGAAATTATTTGTATTCCAAGAATACTGGTTGTGGACATCTAAAGATCAATTATATACCTATAGTGAGATACGCTGGGACCGTGAAATAGCTTTTATATGTCAAGTGCCGTCAGTCCCATTCGTAAAACCAGCATAACTCCTTCCATATCCATCTTGCAGCCCTTTCGATTGAATGAAGTGCTGTGATTGATCTGTGGAAGAGATAGTCTACCTATTGAGTGTGTTATGTATCTCCCTGAAGGAAGTTGCATTTAGTGAATAGGCCCCCACAATAATAAATTGTGCTGCAGGTGATGCCCAGTAACTGAGTGTTTATTTTAGCCGGGTGGAGGATTGGTTTATAATGGGAAAGGTTTAAGTGAATAGAATAGAGCCTGGTGTTTAAGAACTGAGGCGTGTATATCTGTGGTGCGGTCTATAAACCTAAAATATTTGTCCATTAGAATATTGCGTGTCGCAGTATCGCTACTAATCACGATCTATAATCACTTGTAAATTGTATCTTGCTAATCCGTTGATAAGATATGATTGTATGAAACTTGACGTGTGAATAAATTTTGGTTTGAATTGTTTTACCGTTACACAGTCTCATATCATCTTTATTGATTTTATTGTGTTTAAAAATATCTAGATAGCATCAAAAGAACTCGGGATAACGCGCCATATATTTGTTAAGACGTATATTCATTGATTGGTTATTAATCCCTATCTTAGGTGTTAAATACCAATTTATACCACTGGTATTGGAGGCACTGTCAATAATATATATATATCTATATATATCTACAATAAGAAAAATATACGTCATAATTAATATATCCCTGACCTACTAAAGAAGTCAATAATCTCTAACAACCCTGCTGTTCAAAAAATTTAAATGATAAAAATCTGGCACAGGCGTCAGTGCAGCCAAATATTGTGCCTTTCGTGGCAGCAAGTGCATTCACACCGTAACCCTTTTTTGGTATTGTGGAAGAGTTCAGTGCTGGAGGTTTTGTGCATGCAGAAGACATACCCGATCTATTCCGTTACTTCGGCATCAGGGGATTGATAGCTGCTGATCCAGGACTGATTCATTTTTATAAACGTCAGCCGGTCTACAGAGTCGGTGGACAGACGCATTCTTTTGTCTGTGACAAAACCTCCAGCGGCACTTAACGTCCTTTCGGAAAGCACGCTAGATGAAGGGCAACCTAGTAGCTGCATAGCATATTGGCTAAATTCTGGCCAGTGATCCAATCTCAACACCCAGTAAGCCAGTGGATCATCTGCTGGAAAGGTATCCAGATCTGCCCTTGCCCCTAGGTAGTCCTGCACCATATGGTGAAGACGCTGGCAATGGGTGCCTACATTTGACGTCCCTGGGCGTTGAGGACTAAAAAAATTTAAAAATGCATCAGTCAAGTGGCCCTGGCCTTCACCGCTATTCCTCTGATCACCTGCAGCCTCAGAAGCACGTGTGTCAGCACTTGGTAATCTAACAGTGCCTGGAAAGGTGTTACACAAGTTTCACTTTAGAGCGTCCTCAAGTTTTGTCATCCTGTGCTCACTCTCTGCTGGCAGGATGAGCTCTGCAACTTTCCCCTTGTATCGTGGATCAAGAAGGGTTGCCAACCAGTAATGATCCCTCTCCTTGATAGCACGAATCCTGGGGTCCTTTAGCAGGCTTTGCAGGATAAGGGAGCCCATGCAGCGTAGGTTGGAGGTGCATTAGCTGCCGAGTCTTCCTGGTCAATGATGATGACTGTATCGTGCACTTCCTCCTCCCAGCCATGCACAAGCCCTTCTGTTTCTGGGCACACAAAACCCTCCCTTGAGGAATCCCCACCTTCAATGCCCCCACTACTTAAATAGTCCTCCTCCTCCTCATCCTCCTCCTGTCTGATCTGAGTAGGATCCGCTGGAATGCTGTCTGCGGATAGACTGGGGCCTTGAGAGCTAGGGAAGGCCTCCTCTTCCTCCCGCTGCTCTGCCTCTAGAGCCACATCTATAATTCCCCGCAGAGTGTGCTCCAGCAGGAACACTAAAGGAATTGTGTCACTGATGCATGCACTGTCCCTGCTCACCATCCTCATTGCCTCCTCAAATGGTGACAGTACAGTGCATGCATCCTTGATCATCAGCCACTGCGGGGGGGGGGGACAAGTTGACCTGAACCTGTCCTTGTGCCATACTCACACAGGTACTCGTTGATGACCCTCTGCTGCTTGTGCAGACGCTGCAGCATTGCTAATGTTGAATTCCACCTGGTGGGCATGTCACAGATCAGACGGTTTGTGGGAAGGTGGAATTCTCTTTGAATTTCTGCCAGGCGAATGCTTGCTGGGAATGACCGTCTGAAGTGGCTGCAGACTTTTCTGGCCTGGATGAGAAGCTCTGGCAGCCCTGGGTACTTCATACTTGGTTAGAAAACGCTGTACCACCAGATTTAGGACGTGAGCTAGGCATGGTACATGCGTCAATTTACCCTTGCGTAGGGCGGAGAGAAGGTTGCTGCCATTATCGCAGACGATCATTCCCAGCTCAAGCTGGTGTGGTGTTAACCATCTCTGCACCTGCCCCTGCAGAGCTGACAAAATTTATGACCCGGTGTGGCTCCTGTCCCCTAAACAAACCAGCTCAAGCACAGTATTGCATCTTTTTGCTTGAGCCATTGCGTAGACCCTGTCAGACGTCGGTTTAACTGCCACTTCGCCAGAGACAGAGGAGGATGAGGAGGATGAGGAGGAAGAGGTGGTGGTGGAACAGACAGACCTCATACAAGCAGCTTTCTGGAGGTGTGGTGGATGAACAAGCTCCAGCACAGAGCCCCGTCTTAGATCCCTCCCAGCTGCAATCAGAGTTACTCAGTGTGCTGTGAAGGAAATGTAACGACCCTGTCCATGCTTGCTGGACCATGTGTCTAAAGTCACATGCACCTTGCTGCTGACTGCCTTTCCCAATGACTGGATAACATTGTCTTCCACGTGATGGTATAGTGCTGGAATGGCCTTGCGTGAAAAGTAATGGCGTTTTGGAACCTGCCACTGTGGTACAGCGTATTCAGCAAATTCACAGAAAGGAGCAGAGTCCACCAGCTGGAAAGGCAGCAGCTGCAATGCGAGTAATTTTGCTAAGCTGGCATTTAGACGCTGTGCTTGGGGATGGTTGGGACTATATTTTTTCTTTCGCTGCAGCAGCTGCGGCAACGTAATCTGACTGCGTAAATCTTCAGCTACTGGGATGACGTCACATTGTGAGGAAGGACCTGCTGGTACATCCATTACTGTAGCATCATCCCTGTCGGTGGAGGTTGTAGGCAATTGCATGGCAGGACATACAGTGTGGGTAGAGACAGATGAGGAGGAGGAGGACCTACGCAAAGTTTTGCCCCAACGGGATGTGTGGCACTTGTTCATATGTCGCCTCAAGCACGTGGTACCCAAGTGTCCAGTGTTTATCCCACGATTCAGCCTCCTCTGACATAGATTACAAATAGCAACGCTGGGGTCTGCTGCACAGTTCTTAAAGAACTCCCAGACAGCAGATTTCCTGCATGTGTTCTTTGAGACAACAGCGCTCTGCACCGGAGCAGCTCTGACATGTGATGCCTTGGACTGGCTAGTGCTACGGTTGGTCACAGAGGATGTTGTGCCTCGTGTTTGCTGTGCCTCCTCCCCCTCCTCCTCACTTGATTCCTCAGTTCGATCTGGCACCCAGGTGGAGTCAGTGAACTCATCATCATCAATGTCATCTTCACCCCCTATCTCCTCGTCACTGGAGCCAACTTGGCAGTATGCTGCAGCTGCTGGGGCAACATGAGTGCCAGTTATTTGTGTGTCATCACTGGCACCCCCTTCCTCTAGGTTGATAATACTCCCTTGCTCAACCTCAGAGATTGAATCAGAGCACTGTACTTACTGCGCATCCTCAAGCAGCATGTCACTTTCATTGTAGTCAAACAATTCAGCTGACTCCTCCGTGTGTGATAGCGAGGCTACGGCAGGAGTAGCTGTGGACATGGAGGCTGCATTAGATGCTTTGGCAGCTGAGGTGGACTGTAAAGCACTAGAAGGCTGGCTGGCAGAGGACTCGGAGGATGAGGATGGCCTGGTTAGCCAATCCACCAAGTCCTCTGTATGTTGCTGCTGCTTAAGACGGCCAGCACCAGTTAGAAAGGACAAGCGTGCCCCTGCAGAGGATGCACCACGTCCACCACGACCAGAGACACAGCCTCCCGACATAGGGGCTACTTGCCCTCTTATCTGTGGCTGGGAGCGTCTGCCTGTCCTTTTTGTTCTTTCAGACATGGTGAGTGATATATAGATTAATATATACAGAACTCTGATTCAACTCTGGTATAAAGATTTAAATAACTCTGGTATAACTCAGTGAGACACACTGATAGCTGGCAGCCAGTGACAAGACACAGATTACCTTAATTCATAAATGTTTTAAAGAAATTAGTGAGCCCCAAAATACAGCGTGGTACTGTTTGTATGACGAGACACAGATCACCTTAATTCACAAATGTTTTAAAGAAATTAGTGATCCCCAAAAATAATTGCTGGCTGTGTGACAAGACCCAGAAGATCACCTCAATTCACAAATGTTTTAAATAAATTTGTAAACCCCAAAAAAACTTGCTGGCACAGTGACAAGACACACATCACCTAAATTCCCTGATATTTGGTCGAAATGAGACCCCCCCAGACCCCCCCCAGTAGCGTCGCAGACCGGCAGTAACAACACACACAACTATCTTCTTTGAAATCTCCTCTGAAATGTGTGCAGAAGCGCTGTGTGGAAACCTTATATAGTGTGCTGCGGGACTTAGCTCTGTGAGCCCATGATTGGTCAAAATTTGCCCAATCTGGACTCTGAGCGGTGATTGGCATAGTGTTCAACCTGTCTTGCACCAGACCTGGTGCAGCTCATCCCTAGTCACCACGACTGACTTGGCGTAGCCGCGGCTCATTAGCTCCCCCTCATGTAAAGTGTTTTTCACTCAGAAACCCCCCCCCTTTATATTATTAAAAAAAGCAAGCTTTGTCCAAAACCGCAAGTCAGGTGGGCATTTGGTGAACATTCCATGTCACGTTCCTCAATCGTTCCTCGTCCGCCCGGAATTATCCGTAGTTGACATTCGCCCCAAGAAGAAGGAAATTCTGGAAGAAAAGAGTCGTATGAGACAAAGGCTCCAGACAAAGACAAGTTTCCGGAAACAACAGCAGACTACTACTATAGAACTAAAGAAAGCAAAGCTGACCTCGCATGGCTGCAGGACAACATCCGCCAGCTGCACGTGATCCACAAGTGGCAACGGGTAACCCTTCTTCAGAATCACTGAGGAGAAATTAATGTGACCAGGTCACACCAAAACGATTACTTATCTCTCATGGTCTCTTAGGGCTCGCACCTTCTATAGTGTCTGTGTCATATATACGCTGCTATACAGGAAGGATCGCACTTTCTATAGTGTCTCGTGTCATATATACGCTGCTATACAGGAAGGATCGCACCTTCTATAGTGTATTGTGTCATATATACGCTGCTATACAGGAAGGCTCGCACCTTCTATAGTGTCTTGTGTCATATATATATCGGTATACAGGAAGACTCACATCTTCTATCGTGTCTCATGTCATATACTGTACGTCGCTATATAGGAAGGTGCACACCTTCTATAGTGTCTGTGTCATATATACAGTGCTATACAGGAAGGCTCGCATCTTATATAGTGTCTTGTGTCATATATACGTTGCTATACAGGAATGCTCGCTTCATATAGTGTCTCGTGTCATATATACGCTGCTATACAGGAAGGCTCACATCATATTTATTTATTTGAAAAGGATTTTACCAGGAAGGATACATTGAGATTTCTCTCGTTTTCAAGTATGTCCTGGGTTCGAGAACAGTGAGTGGTTACAGTTGTTACAGATATAGTGTCCCGTGTCCTATATACATTGGTATACAGGAAGGTGCACACCTTCTATAGTGTCTGTGTCATACAGTACTGTATATATGCTGCTATACAGGAAGGTTTGCATCATATAGTAACTGAAAAAAGGAGGTTATACTCACATTTTCCAGGGCCATTTTTAGAAAACGTCACCAAACAGGCAATCGGTGAATTTAACGAGAGACACCGATTCCCTTTCTTGAGATCCAGGTATCAGGAATCCAAATGAAAGAGGATGTCTTTCCCAGGATAATATAGATTTATTCACACAGTGTCACACCCACTGATGAAGCTGCGTCCAGCGAAACGCGTTTGAGGTGTATTTTACCATTGTTTTAATAAACTGATCATAGATTTTATCATCTTGAGTGTCTCTTGGTGAATAAATCTATATTATCCTGGGAAAGACATCCTCTTTCATTTAGATTCCTGATACCTGGATCTCAAGAAAGGGAATCGGTGTCTCTCGTTAAATTCACCAATTGCCTGTTGTTTGGTGCCGTTTTCTAAAATTGGCCCTGGAAAATGTGAGTATAACCTCCTTTTTTCAGTTACTCTGTTTGAGATATAACAGTCTGTACAGAATTTTTTCCTTTTTTTTCTTTTTCTTCTGCTTTCCCATCGAGGACTTATCTCAAGGTACACCAGCCTTCACTGGAACCGATGGAAATGAGTGCTGGCGCCTGACACCAGCTCTGTGACCTGCATCCTTTATTCAACGGACTTGGGGATTTGCCGTTTTTCTGGTACTACATGCTGCTGCACCTATGACTCTAGCCAGTATATACATCATATATATATTTTTTTCTACATACTAAAGACATTTTCTGGACTTGTTTTGAACTTGAGCAATATAACTATACATATTTTCAATCAGTTGATGATTAATTGCACACGGACTATTTTCTGTTTTTTAACGTTAATTCTTGACAATTACTGCACTTTTCTAGTTCTTAATTTTTATGAATATTACTGATTTTTCATTGGTCTCGCTGCACATTCGTTATTAAAGTATCCTCGCTACTAGAATCTAAATAATATCACGATTTACTATTCATGTCAATTCCTTGAACTATACCCCAATTAATTATAGTTACTTTACCGTTGCTATGGTATATGGCTTTAGATTAATTAGTGCAGCACTTCAATCATAATAACTTTTATCTTTAAATATATACTGTGGTAATATAATTAATCACCTACAAGTTTGTAGCACCATGTGATCAATCTAATTCACCCACCTGGAGTTTATATCTATATCTGCATCTATTCTACATATCATTGATTATTTTGGATGTTACACCCTTAATTAGTTGTAAGTAATTTTATTCATCAACCGTTTTTCACCTTGTCCAGCTTATATATTGTCCTTTTTTTACTACCTTCAATTGATATATCGACCTCCTGCACTTGACAATAGAGCCATCTAGTGGCGCCATACAGAAATTACATCTTCCATCATATAGTGTCTCGTGTCATATATACGCTGCTATACAGGAAGGCTCGCACATTCTATAGTGTCTTGTGCCATATATACACTGCTATACAGGAAGGCTCCACATTCTATAGTGTCTCGTGTCATATATACACTGCTATACAGGAAGGCTCGCACATTCTATAGTGTCTTGTGCCATATATACACTGCTATACAGGAAGGCTCGCACATTCTATAGTGTCTCGTGTCATATATACGCTGCTATACAGAAGGATCGCACTTTCTATAGTGTCTCGTGTCATATATACGCTGCTATACAGGAAGGATCGCACCTTCTATAGTGTCTGTGTCATATATACGCTGCTATACAGGAAGGATCGCAGTTTCTATAGTGTCTCGTGTCATATATACGCTGCTATACAGGAAGGATCGCACCTTCTATAGTGTATTGTGTCATATATACGCTGCTATACAGGAAGGCTCGCACCTTCTATAGTGTCTTGTGTCATATATATATCGGTATACAGGAAGACTCACATCTTCTATCGTGTCTCATGTCATATACTGTACGTCGCTATATAGGAAGGTGCACACCTTCTATAGTGTCTGTGTCATATATACAGTGCTATACAGGAAGGCTCGCATCTTATATAGTGTCTTGTGTCATATATACGTTGCTATACAGGAATGCTCGCTTCATATAGTGTCTCGTGTCATATATACGCTGCTATACAGGAAGGCTCACATCATATTTATTTATTTGAAAAGGATTTTACCAGGAAGGATACATTGAGATTTCTCTCGTTTTCAAGTATGTCCTGGGTTCGAGAACAGTGAGTGGTTACAGTTGTTACAGATATAGTGTCCCGTGTCCTATATACATTGGTATACAGGAAGGTGCACACCTTCTATAGTGTCTGTGTCATACAGTACTGTATATATGCTGCTATACAGGAAGGTTTGCATCATATAGTAACTGAAAAAAGGAGGTTATACTCACATTTTCAGGGCCATTTTTAGAAAACGTCACCAAACAGGCAATCGGTGAATTTAACGAGAGACACCGATTCCCTTTCTTGAGATCCAGGTATCAGGAATCCAAATGAAAGAGGATGTCTTTCCCAGGATAATATAGATTTATTCACACAGTGTCACACCCACTGATGAAGCTGCGTCCAGCGAAACGCGTTTGAGGTGTATTTTACCATTGTTTTAATAAACTGATCATAGATTTTATCATCTTGAGTGTCTCTTGGTGAATAAATCTATATTATCCTGGGAAAGACATCCTCTTTCATTTAGATTCCTGATACCTGGATCTCAAGAAAGGGAATCGGTGTCTCTCGTTAAATTCACCAATTGCCTGTTGTTTGGTGCCGTTTTCTAAAATTGGCCCTGGAAAATGTGAGTATAACCTCCTTTTTTCAGTTACTCTGTTTGAGATATAACAGTCTGTACAGAATTTTTTCCTTTTTTTTCTTTTTCTTCTGCTTTCCCATCGAGGACTTATCTCAAGGTACACCAGCCTTCACTGGAACCGATGGAAATGAGTGCTGGCGCCTGACACCAGCTCTGTGACCTGCATCCTTTATTCAACGGACTTGGGGATTTGCCGTTTTTCTGGTACTACATGCTGCTGCACCTATGACTCTAGCCAGTATATACATCATATATATATTTTTTTCTACATACTAAAGACATTTTCTGGACTTGTTTTGAACTTGAGCAATATAACTATACATATTTTCAATCAGTTGATGATTAATTGCACACGGACTATTTTCTGTTTTTTAACGTTAATTCTTGACAATTACTGCACTTTTCTAGTTCTTAATTTTTATGAATATTACTGATTTTTCATTGGTCTCGCTGCACATTCGTTATTAAAGTATCCTCGCTACTAGAATCTAAATAATATCACGATTTACTATTCATGTCAATTCCTTGAACTATACCCCAATTAATTATAGTTACTTTACCGTTGCTATGGTATATGGCTTTAGATTAATTAGTGCAGCACTTCAATCATAATAACTTTTATCTTTAATTATATTACCACAGTATATAATTAATCACCTACAAGTTTGTAGCACCATGTGATCAATCTAATTCACCCACCTGGAGTTTATATCTATATCTGCATCTATTCTACATATCATTGATTATTTTGGATGTTACACCCTTAATTAGTTGTAAGTAATTTTATTCATCAACCGTTTTTCACCTTGTCCAGCTTATATATTGTCCTTTTTTTACTACCTTCAATTGATATATCGACCTCCTGCACTTGACAATAGAGCCATCTAGTGGCGCCATACAGAAATTACATCTTCCATCATATAGTGTCTCGTGTCATATATACGCTGCTATACAGGAAGGCTCGCACATTCTATAGTGTCTTGTGCCATATATACACTGCTATACAGGAAGGCTCGCACATTCTATATTGTCTTATTTTTATATATATATATATATATATATAATAGTGTGCTGCTATGCAGGAAGGCTGGTGTTTTCTATGGCGCCTGGTTCTGTACACTCACCGTTCAGCTGGGGAAGGGCAATGTGCGAGATGTAGTAATTCACAGCCACGCTGAGTATGGACACCTGGAATAAATGATCAAAGCTCTGTAATTTGGTGTAAAAACATTATTTTATGATTATTCAAAGCGTATAACGGACACGCGGTGTTCACAGAAGAATTTCCTGCGTCGAGAGCGAGACGTTATGGCAGAGATGTTGGTATCAAAGCTTTATCTGGAATAATGGCTCTGCCTGTGGCTTCCTTCCCGTGGCCTGTGGCACAGCCCGGATCCTAACTGCACTGGATCCTCCCTGCACTGGATCCCCCTGCACTGGATCCTCCCTGCACTGGATCCCCTGGTATCTTTACCCGTATTGTTTCATCCTTTACTTTATCTTTTGGATGTTTGACAATCCAGGAGACCTGGTGATCTCACCATCCATCACTCTATAAATTATCGTGGCATCGTGTGCCCCCGAGTGACCCTCATACTGGTGCAGACTGGGCCCCAGGAGTCCACCAGGGGTAGGACCAAGTGGGCTTTGTACATTCACGTGGTGGAGCTGACAGTGCTTGGCCAGAGACCTCATGGCTGCACTGACCTATCTGAGGAAGATCCAGCCCGGGGATCTCAAACTCTGCCCCCCCCCCAGGTTGTTATTGCTTACAAAATCCCAGAATACTTTGAAAGCAATAAATGGCCAGAGAATCATGGGAGGTGTAGTTCAGAAACATCTGCGGGGCCAGAGT
>RXON01003272.1:0-49516 GCA_009667805.1 Leptobrachium leishanense
TACATTTCCTTCACGGCACACTGGGTAACTCTGATTGCAGCTGGGAGGGATCAAAGACGGGGTTCTGTGCTGGAGCTTGTTCATCCACCACGCCTCCAGAAAGCTGCTTGTATGAGCTCCTCTTCCTCTTCCTCTTCCTCTGTTAAACCAACGCCTGACAGGGTCTACGCAATGGCTCAAGCAAAAAGATGAAATACTGTGCTTGAGCTGGTTTGTTTAGGGGACAGGAGCCACACCCGGCCAGAAATTCTGTCAGCTCTGCAGGGGCAGGTGCACAGATGGTTAACACACCACGCCAGCTTGAGCTGGGAATGATCGTCTGCGATAATGGCAGCAGCCTTCTCTCCGCCCTACGCAATGGTAAATTGATGCATGTACCATGCCTAGCACATGTCCTAAATCTGGTGGTACAGCGTTTCCTAACCAAGTACCCAGGGCTGCCAGAGCTTCTCATCCAGGCCAGAAAAGTCTGCAGCCATTTCAGACGGTCATTCCCAGCAAGCGTTCGCCTGGCAGAAATTCAAAGAGAATTCCACCTTCCCACAAACTGTCTGATCTGTTACATGCCCACCAGGTGGAACTCGACATTAGCAATGCTGCAGCGTCTGCACAAGCAGCAGAGGGCCATCAACCAGAGTACCTGTGTGAGTATGGCACAACAAGGACAGGTTCAGGTCAACTTGGTTTCCCCCCCTGCAGTGGCTGATGATCAAGGATGCATGCACTGTACTGTCACCATTTGAGGAGAAAACGAGGATGGTGAGCAGGGACAGTGCATGCATCAGTGACACAATTCCTTTAGTGTTCCTGCTGGAGCACACTCTGCGGGGAATATATAGATGTGGCTCTAGAGGCAGAGCAGCGGGAGGAAGAGGAGGCCTTCCCTAGATCTGAAAGCCCCAGTCTTTCCGCAGACAGCATTCCAGCGGGTCCTACTCAGATCAGACAGGAGGAGGATGAGGAGGAGGCAGAATATTTAAGTAGTGGGGGCATTGAAGGTGGGGATTCCTCAAGGCCTAGACCTTTAGCACTTTAAATCCAGTGGCTGTGAGCGCTGAGATCGGCTGCTTGTTATATTATCTCTCAGTACAATGTATCAGGCTCAGCTCTTACAGTAACTGACTGTAACAGCGATCAGAGTTTCAGTAAAACAAGGAAATAATATTGTTCTAACCTCTTATATATAAAAATACTATTTACTAGTTTTATGGAAACTCTGAGCACTGTGATGAGCAGCAGTTAGTTACTGTAAAAGCTTTGCCTGACACATTGTGCTGAGAGTGAGCGATACTGTAACAAGCAGCGATCTCAGCCCTCTGAGGAGCCACTACAATAGTAATTGTATCCACTGATTTTCGGATGAATAAAATTAGTTTTCGTACTAAAGAAATAAAAAACGAATTTCTTTAGCAACTAAATAAATTGCATTTTAGGACTAATCCATTAGTTCAAAACAAAATTTTGTGCTGTGCACATGTCTAGTTTTTAAAGTGTTTCTATACATCCTAGAAATCCGCCACTTCACGGGCAGGTTATGGGACCTCCTAGGCACGATATTTGAAGGAATTTTTCGTTTTTATTTTTAACCCTTATTTCATGGAAAACTCAACTGTCCCTTTAAAACGTTTTTTTTTTACACTTGTTTCCTGTCCCCCAGGGCACTACCTGGACCCCCATACACCTTTTATGGCAAATATATAGCATATATGCCATCTTTGAGGGCACTCTAAAAACCGAATTTTCAGCCCCATTGACTTGCATTGAGTTCGAGTTCGGGTTCGGGTTCGGAACCGAACAATTGGGAAGTTCGGGTTCGGGCCCGAACCGAACTCGGGGGGTGTTCGGCTCATCCCTAATTACAGGTCACTTTATAATTAATGCAGATGCTGTGCCCCTATATAATATGTATTACAGGTCACTTTATAATTAATGCAGATGCTGTGCCCCTATATAGGGCTCTATTACATTCCTTGTGCAGAAAAAGCTTGCACAATTTTCTTTAGTGGGCAGCCTTAAATGTTAATGCGCGTAAATTAACGCTGGTATTAAAATCCGAGCCCATTTTTTAATCCGTTCGAAAATATAGCGCAACAACGAGCGCGCATTAAAGTTGCGCCCAGAAATCAGTGTGCGGTCTGTTTTTTCACGCGTTTCAGCCAATCAGAATTAAGAACTGCAATTGTCTCCTGTTAAGTTTTTGCAGCTGTCAAAGAAAATCTGCGCATATATGCTGCAGCAATAATAAAAACATGCACAACTTCTCCATTTTATTGTTTGGGTATGTGTAGAATGTGTAACTATACTGTGCAGTATTTTTTTTTTTTCGGGTTGGTGTATTTGGTTTCGGCAGGACGCTCAGATTTGCTGTTACCACCATCTTTTCAAAGACGTTAAAATTATGCCCCTGAAATCTGTGCGTTAAAAACTGCGCATAGATTGTAATACCATCCGCATACCAGCGCACAAATGTATATGCGCTCACAATGTTAAGAATAGGACGCGCGCAGTACAGTACGTTTGCGCAGGTTCACCCGCGGTAGACTGCGTGCGTTTGTTGCGCTGAACATTGTAATACGACTTCAGCGTAATGGGTTTTGTCCCTCGCGTTAATGCGTTTTCGCGCGCTCGCAAACGTTTGCATGTAGAATGTAATAGGGCCCCAAATACGTTATAAACCCTCTGTAAACTCCAGTGATTGAGGAGATGTAATGGAAAGATCACCTTGTTTTTGAAAACATTTTCCCCTTGATTCCACTCGTGATAATTCCTGTTTGAATCCTCTTGCATCCTGTGCAGAGCCTGTGCCAGGACATGCACCGCAGTGTACACTCCATAAGCTGTGACGTGCCTTTTGATAACTTGAATGTGGTAAAAATTCATATCTTCTGAGCAATTATAGGCAGTAAACCTATACATTATTTCAAAATGATTTGTCTTTTTTCTGTTTGGTAAAATGCATTGTAAATATACAAGCCACATATCCTCCAGCAGGGGGTCACGCGGGCGATTGGACGGACTAACACTGCTAAGAAAAGAATTGAAGCCAGGAATGTTTTCTGGGGACCGGATAAAACTCAAGCTGCCGTTGAGAATTTCCCTATGGGTTTGGATTATAATTATACCGAGGATACTTGAAGGACAAATAATTAATGTAATGTTTTGAAAAATCAATGGATCTGCGGTAGTGATCTTGGGTGTACTCACTGAGCCTTCCCCGCACAGGATGAAGATCCGAGACGTGGCTTTCTTAACAATATCCCAGATTCTGTTCATTGTTCATTGATAATTTAATACTAAAACTCGATGCAGATCCCATGGCTGGTGATCACTTGGCTCAGCTCCTCGATCTCCTTCTCTCTCGTTACATCATCTGGGGTGATTATTCCAACCCAGTTTGACTCAAAATACTTCAGTAAGGCCACGATAGCCTGATAGTAAAACATTGTCATCTTGAACTGTGCGGAAAAAGTACGGATACAGCTTCCTGTCGCTGAGCTCTGTGTTGGACCGCTCCATAACTGATCTGAAGACGGGAATAAGAGATATTCATTTCAAACAACTATATACAAAAAAAATTAATATTTATAACCAATAAAGTGAAACGCACACAGAAAAAAAACTCACTTTTTTAAAAAGAAATACACTCCTCCATTTGCTTTGTATCCAGATGGTGATCTCCCCAAAGAACCAGAATTTATAAATAATATATAAATACAGGTTATCCAAAGAGATTCGAAAAGTCATCGCACGTTCAGTGACTTTTCGTTCTCTTCAATTCGGTTCCTTTTGCCGATCCCATTTCGGTGACCCTTCGGTGTATTCAGCAAACACCACAGGGTCCCCGAATTGCAGGGAAAAGCTGCCGCAAACCTGATGAAAACTGACCGCAAAACCTGCCGAATGCACGCAGAAAACCCGCAAAAACATCTGGATTAACCCGTCGAAGGCTCCGGAAAAACCCGAGCAGGAGCCGATCACACGCAGCGAAGCCGCCGGAAAAAGCCGAGAAAAAGCCGACACCGCAGACAGAGGAAGGTGAATAAATTAGCAAAACAGTTTGTATGAATGCATGAAAGTGAAAAGCTGTTTGCAAAGAAACTACTGAGCGAAAATGTCTGAAATTTACATATAAAATCCAATGGATGATAATAAAAAGGGCTGTTACAGAAAAAAGAAAGAACGATTTAAAAAAGAAAAATGGAAAAAAAATGTTTGCAAATAAATCCCAAAAAATGCTTAAAAGATCCTAAAAAAAAAATCTATAAATAAAGAGACTCTTACTGCAGAATTTTATAATGAACGGTTTATTAGATATTGAATTAAAACGGGAATATTTTTAACATTGAAGCCTATGGGATTCGCCCTGAATATAAACTTGCCGAATTAAACCACTGAACAGCAGGGCATTTCGGGAACTTTTCACTGCTGGTTTGTGTTCTCTGAATAGCCGAAGCAGTGCTTTTTTATGGGGATTCACTGCCCTCGAACAGGCACCAAACAGGCACCGTATGTGCAGGCAGGGTTATTCAGAGAGCGGTGTAGAGCAGGAGAATGACTGGAGAATGGAAAATTCTAGGTCAAAATAGCCAAACCAGAAAAATTCTCCCATTTAGGCTAGGGTCAGACTAGCGAATTTTTAACGTGCGTTTAGGCGCCACTTAATCACGGCCGCACTAGCAGCAAATGACGGGCAATGACGGCCAATATACGAAGTACGGTCGCACGAAAGTCCGGCTGCGCAACGCAAGTGGAAAATGAACGCATTTTTTCGAGAACGCAAGAACCGCTAGTACGACGTACAGAGTGCGCTGCTTCCACTAGCGGTGTGTGTGTGATTTGGGACGTCAGACCCTGCTCATGTCCGGCCACATAACGTCCAGACACCCAAAGTTTCCTGGTTTGGATCTGTAAAAAATCACGCACAAAAATGCGCATCGTGATGACCGTTTTCGCGCATTCCGTAAAAAAATACGGCAATGCGTTCGGACACACTTTTTGACGGTCGCTGTGAAAAATGCGTTAGTCTGACCCTAGCCTTTTCTCACTTTCCAAATCGGCTATTTGGTCCAGATTGTTCTGTTTTCCTGCCATTCTCCTGGTTTTCACCTTTCTCTGAACAACCCTGAGGGAGAGGTGAAAGCCAGGAGAACTGGCAGGAGAAAAGAACAATCTAGACCAAATAGTCGATTAGGAAAGTGAGTTAAATGGGAGAATTTTTCTGGTTTGGCTATTTTGACCTAGAATTTTCACTTCTCCAGTTATTCTCCTGCTTTTCACCGCTCTCTGAATAACCCTGTGAATGTTTAATCCCGAGGTGAAAAATAACATTGCTTTAGATGTTAAAAGCGGGCAATGAGGAAATTTTGTATTTTTTTCAAACACCAGTTAAATGCAGCATATTAGGAAGTTTTAGGAGGGAAATTAACACTTCTCAAATCTCAATCAGAAGCAGACACTACCCAACCCCCTCAGTATAGTGTACAATGTATCAAATTCATTAGACCAGACTAAAAACACCTGGTGTTATGCCCGTTTGTGAACAGAGGTCATTTAGAGTTGAGAATCTTTGCACGTACATTAGTTTTTAATTCAATATCTAATAAACCGTTGCTTATAATATTCTGCAGTAAAGAGTCTCTTTATTTCTAGATTTTTTTGTATTTTTTTAAGCATTTTCTATACTGTTTTCAAAATTATTTTTTTTTCGAACTCGAACCGGACACACACAAAAAGTTTGAAGTTCGCGAACTTTCAAACAACCAAAGTTGGGGCCGAACTCCGAACCGTCCGAACCGAACAGCTCATCCCTAGTCTACACTATTCCACTCGCATGTTTAAGAGCTAAACCTTCTCTAGGTTTTCACTCACAAGTTTATCAGCCATAAACCGACTCTAGATTTCCACTCACAAGTTGGAGCCAGTTTATGGCTCAAGGGATCAGAACAGAGGCTTGACACTCATACCAAACAATTGGCACACTAATTTATTGATGGACTAGGTGTCAAACCTGCCCGAAGGGCAGTCTATTGTAGAGGATCTGGCTGCTGAGATGTTCCCCAGGATATGGCTGCGCAGGTGAACCACATGATCTGTCTGCTCAGGTGCACCACAGGATCTGTCTGTTCAGGTGCACCCCAGAATCTGTCTGCTCACTCAGGTGCACCCCAGGATCTGTCTGCTCAGGTGCACCCCAGAATCTGGCTGCTCAGTGCTCCAAGATCTGGCTGCTCAGGTGCTCCCCAGGAAAGTTTGCCCAAGGTCTGGGGAGAGGCACTTTGCATGCGTCTTTCCAACAGATCTTTTTTTTTTTTTTCAGCCGCCGAAGGATGTCCCGGATTAACCCGGAGTCTGCTTGGCTCCTCGCCAGAGCCTTCCCAGGGGGACAGATGATGGCCCCTGCTTTGCGGCCTGTGCTGGAGGCCGTGACCACCTCTTGCCCAGGTCCCTTTGAGTACTGCGCAAATCCGGCTGGGCTGGATGCGTGCGCAGCCGACTGGACTGAATGTGCGCACATCCTGTTGTGCTGGAAGCCTGTGCAACCGCCACAGCGACAGACACAAATGGCTTCATATATATAGATTATGCTCATTGTGTATAAGAGAGCATTATTTTTTTATTTATAAAGCATTTTACCAGGAAGGATACATTGAGATTTCTCTCGTAATCAAGTATGTCCTGTGTGCGCATTGCGTTATACAGACAGATTATGCACATTGTGTTATACAGAGAGTTTATGCGCATTGTGTTATACAGAGAGATTATGCACATTGTGTTATACAGAGAGATTATGCACGTTGTGTTATACAGAGAGATTATGCACATTGTGTTATACAGACAGGTTGTGCACATTATGTTATACAGAGAGATTATGCGCATTGTGTTATACAGAGAGTTTATGCACATTGTGATATACAGAGAGTTTGTGCGCATTGTGTTATACAGAGAGTTTATGCACATTGTGTTATACAGAGAGATTATGCACATTTTGCACATTGTGTTATACAGAGAGATTATGCACATTGTATTTTACAGAGAGATTGTGCAATAAAGCGCTTTTTTGATAAATCCTGCTTTCTGCCTTCTGGAGTAAAGTTTAGTGGATTTTGGCTTTATGTCCACATGCGTATGAAGAAGAGCTCCAACAATTGTAAGTTGGCGTTTCTTTTTAATTTTAAATAAGGATTCTATACAGTATTATGCTAGGGGTGTGCCCCGGCGTGTTTATTTTTTAATTCTAAAAGAAACAAAGCCCTGCAGACCAGGATCTATTCACACACTGATCTCCCTGCAGCAAGCATCTTAAGAACACTCCAGGGAAACACACAGACCAGGATCCATTCACACACTGATCTCCCTGCAGCAAGCATCTTAAGAACACTCCAGGGAAACACACAGACCAGGATCTATTCACACACTGATCTCCCTGCAGCAAGCATCTTAAGAACACTCCAGGGAAACACACAGACCAGGATCCATTCACACACTGATCTCCCTGCAGCAAGCATCTTAAGAACACTCCAGGGAAACACACAGACCAGGATCCATTCACACACTGATCTCCCTGCAGCAAGCATCTTAAGAACACTCCAGGGAAACACACAGACCAGGATCCATTCACACACACTGATCTCCCTGCAGCAAGCATCTTAGGAACATCTAAAAATTATGCTTTTTTCGATAGAATTTTAACCTGTGCCCCCCTTTCCCCTCCCCAATTTCAAAGGCCTCTGATGCCTAACACTTAACTGAACTCATTTCCTCTTCACACAGAGAAACACACAGACCAGGATCCATTCACATACTCAGCAGTCCCACCATCCCTCCCGATCCACCCCCCCCCACCCAGGACCGGCCTCTATTTTCAGGCATCCTTTCTGTGGTGTAGTTGCGCTGGCTGCCAATGGGGGGAGTTGGGTGTTTCTTTTGGCAGTTGGCTGTTGACAGTTGGCTGTCCATTGTGTCTGCCAGTTGAGGTTGACTAGTGACGCAGCCAGTTGCTGTTATAGGAAACCTGTTGCTTAGATGTTAATAAACCTATTAATGAAAACCCAAGACGTCTCGTATTATCCAGAACACTACAGTGGCGACGAGGCTGTTGGATCTGCATGATGGCGCTGATTGGCTCTCTGCATGATTTTAATCCAGACACTGACTCTTGGGTGGAAAGGTTTGAACAGTATCTCACTGCTAATGGCATTTTGAAGACAAAAACAGATAGCCGTGTTCCTCACAGCGATTGGAGCGAAGGTGTACGACACACTCAGAGATCTCCTGTATCCAGAGAAACCTGCAAGCAAGCCGTTAGCTGTGTTAGTTGCTTTACTGCGGGTCCACTATCAGCCACAGCCAATTGAAATCGCTGAAAGATGGACGTTTTATAAAAGACATCAGGAACCTGGAGAAAGCATCTCCTCCTTTGTCTCCGCTCTCAGGAAGTTGGCAAGTACCTGTCAGTTTGGGAAGTATTTAGTCACAGCCCTCAGAGACCAGTTTGTGATGGGGTTACAGTGTGAAGCTATGATTAAGAGACTTCTTACCGAGAAAGAGCTGACCTTACACAAAGCTATGGATATCGCTAGCATCATGGAACAAGTCACCAAAGTAGCTGATGTTTTGCATAGGAAGCAAAAGACTGAGCAAGAGGCGGAAATATTCCATACAGATACCAGGGAGCGGTACAAGCAGAATAAACAGTACAATTCCTTACGTCAAATGACGGTGCATGGAGAGCCCCAAAAAGGGATGTTATCGATGTGGGGTGACTTCACATGAATCTCACTCATGTCGTTTCCGCAATGCCGTTTGTCACTCCTGTGGTAATAAAAGGCATACTAAAAGGGTCTGTAAGAAAGGGACGGTGCATGATGGGAAGCCGCATAAATTGCTTCAGAAGAGAGCAATATCAAATCCAGCTCCAAGACTCCTCGGATGACTCAGACGCCACATTCCCATTCAAACAGTAAAACTTTATAAGATGGATTCAGCTTATTCAGCCATTTCTGTTCCAGTGAAGATTGAAGGGAAATATTTGACCATGGACCTGGACACAGGGGCGGCTGTTTCTGTGATTACTGAGCAAGACTGGCGGAGATTAAAGTTAATGTTCCAGTGATAAGACAGCTGTTAGTCTACAGACTTATTCAAAGGAAGTATTAACCCCTCTGGACAGTGTACATGTGAGAGTGCAGTTAAATGGATGCTCTGAAAAGCTGACTTTATATATTATGAAGTCTGGGAGTCCCCCACTATTTGGAAGAGAATGGATTCATACAGGGTTATTCAGAGAGCGTGAAAAGCAGGAGAATGGCTGGAGAATGAAGTTCTAGGTCAAAATAGCCAATTTGGAAAGTGAGATGAAAGGGAGATGAAAGGGAGAATTTTTCTGGTTTGGCTATTTTGACCTAGAATTTTTCATTCTCCAGTCATTCTCCTGCTTTTCACGCTCTCTGAATAACCCTGATAAATTGGGAATGCCAGACATAAAGTATAATGCTTGCCACGCCTTACAGACATTACCTGCAGTTTCAGCTTGGATACAGGACTTGCAGAGGAAGTTTTCCCTGGTTTTTGATGATACTCCTAAATATGAGGGAAAATGCGGTTCCAAAATTTTTTAAGGCACGGACTGTACCTTTTGCACTTAAATCTGGTGTTGAAGCGGAATTGATGCGTCTAGAGAACCTTGGTATAATTTCTAGAGTGTGCTGCAGTGGAATGGGCCTCCCTGATTGTGCCTGTGCGTAAAGAAATGGAGACATTGGGATATGTGGGGATTTCCGTATGGCCGTTAATTCTCTACTTGCTGTGGATAAATATCCACTTCCAAAGATTGAGGACATTTTTGCAACCTTGGCCGGGGGCAGCAGTTCACCAAGCTGGATCTCAAACATGCATACCTGCAGTGACCAGTGCATCCAGAATCCAGGCCTTACCTCACCATCAATACTCATAAGGGGCTGTTCCAGTATAACAGAATGGGATTTGGGATAGCACCAGCACCAGCAATTTGGCAGCGTACAATGGATGAATTGCTTGCTGGAGTGCCGGGGACACAATCAGGGTTATTCAGAGAGCGTGAAAAGCAGGAGAATGACTGGAGAATGAAAAATTCTAGGTCAAAATAGCCAGACCAGAAGAATTCTCCCTTTCATCTCACTTTCCAAATCGGCTATTTTGACCTAGAATATTTCACTCTCCAGTCATTCTCCAGTCATTCTCCTGCTTTTCACGCTCTCTGAATAACCCTGTAGGTCTGCTGGATGACATGCTGATCACTGGCCGAACGGAGAGGGACCCCCGGCAGAATGTACAAGACGTGCTCCAGATACTAATGGATAATGGACTCAAAGTTAATATAAACAAATGTGAGTTCTTGAAAGATCACCTGGAATTTTGTGGTCACGTTAATCCTTATGGGCTGGGGGCTGTGCTGTCCCATTCCATGCCTGATGGTACAGATCCACCAGTAGTTTTTCCTTCTCGCTCCCTCACCCCAGCTGAGCGCAATTATTCACAAATTGACAAGGAGGCTTTAGCGATAAACTAGGCACTGAAGAAGTTTCACTTTTATATTTATGGCCGTTCTTTTAAGCTGTTGACCAATCATAAGCCGCTATTGACAATATTCAATCCTACAAAGAGTATTTCTCAGAGCACCGGCTCGTCTTCAAAGATATGCCTTACTTAATGGTTGGCCATTTCAAACCTCTCCACGTCTCCGACCTTTTCACTCCAGGAATCTTGAGCTGTCAGTCAGAGAGGGATGCTTGCTATGGGGAGAGCGGGTAATTGTTCCTCCAGCCTTGCAGAAACCCACGTTACAATTTTGCATGAAGGGCATCAAAGGAAACAAAAAGCCATGGGTCATGTATGGTGGCCAGGTTTGGATGAGGATATCTGTAATTATGTTGCAGCCTGTTCAGGATGTGCCCAGGATCAGAGATGCTATCCTAGAGGTGCAGTTCAGCCCTGGCTTTGGCCTCTTAACCAATAGGAGAGGATTCATATTGACTTTTGCAGGACCAGTGAATGGCCTGTCACGTGTAGACTGCGGTTGGTGTAGCAGGATGGGGTTGTGAGCCCAGGATAGCAGTGATGGAGGCAGGTTCAGGATAACAAAGGGTGTTTATTGTAAATAAACACGATAACATAGAATCAGGCAAGGAACAGACAATAGAGTGGTCAGGGTTCAGCAAGGGGTCTGGTACACAGGGAGTCCTAGAAAGGGGGCAGAAGGGGAGCAGGATGGGGAGGGTACCGGTATTTGAAGCAATGAAAGTCCAGATTATAACAGAGGGTCCTTGGAGTCTTTGGCAGAGAAGTCAGGAGATTGTCAAGGAGTATCAGGGAGCTTTGGCAACAGGTATCGCAGACAGGAACTTCAATGTGGAAGTGAATACCGGAGGGCGTAGCTTACTGATATACTAGGATATTCAGGGGAAGGTGAGGTAAGGTGAGGTTCTAGGGCTAGGAACACACAGAAGTTCTAGGAAGGTGCATTGTTCATGGTGCAGGGTTGGCGTGGGTGACAGGGGCCAGAGCGTGGCAATCCTGACATGGACAGATGTTCTTAGTGGTGGTGGATGCACATTCCAAATGGCCTGAAGTGATATTACTGCCTCAGACTGCAACTGATGCCACCAATTGATGCCCTGGAGAAGCTGTTTGCGACATTCGTATTGCCTAAGATACTAGTATCTGATAATGGGCCACAGTTATTAGCTCAGAAATTTTCAAAGTTTCATTAAGGATCATGGTATTCACATCTCCGTACAGCTCCGTATCATCCGGCTACCAATGGTCTAGCTGAAAGATTTGTCCAGACTCTGAAAGGATTTTTAAGGAGTACTGTGACAGACCGCAAAAGCTTACCTCAACAACTCCAGCAATTCTTGTTGCAGTACAGGAACACAACTCACCAACCACCGGCCAGCTACCAGCAGTTCTGATGTTTGGCAGATCACTCAGGACAAAGTTAGACTTATTGCAACCGGACAAGAAGGGTCAAACGGACATCTCACAGGAACAACGTCATGTACAGAAACAGCAGGAAAAGATGAAGCATGGAAAGAGTTCACGCACATACAATATAGGGGATCCAGTCTGAATGCGGATGTATAGAGGGCCAAACCGTTGGTCTCCGACAATTATTTCCAAGGTTTTGGGATTCCTCACCTATGAGCCTTAGCACGTCCAATGGTCTCCACACTAAGAGACATTCAGCCCAGTTATGGCCCAGATCTGTTATTGCCAAACAACTGAATGACCAGGCTGAAGAGTCGACAGACACGGATATATGGATGGGGGTCTGACATGATAATGGAGATGTATTTTCACAAGAAGAAGAGGATCGTGCCCTTTCGAGGGAAGAAATAGATGGTGATCGTCTCAGTGAAGCAGATTCCACTTCAAATGATCTGGCTGGAAATGTTAGTTTAGCTCGGAATCAAAGAGTCCGGTATCCTCCAGAATGCTGGCAAGCTCCAGACCCATTGAGGGATTTCCATCGGAGGAGTAAAAGCTTGCGGAACCACAGATACTATGTGAACCGAAAGCACAGATTACAAAATGGAAGTCAGGAGGGTCTGGAAGATACATAGACTTGTACTGGACATTTTTGCTTTGTTTTGTTTTTTCTTTTCTTTTAAGAAAAGGGAGGAGGTGTGGTGTAGATGCTCTGGCTGCCAATGGGGGGCAGTTGGGTGTTTCTTTTGGCAGTTGGCTGTTGACAGTTGGTCGTCCATTTTGTCTGCCAGTTGAGACTGACTAGTGACGCAGCCAGTTGCGGTTATAGGAAACCTGTATGCTTAGTTGTTAATAAACCCAGTAATGGAAACCCAAGATGTCTCGTATTATCCAGAACACTACACTTTCCAACTGTCTACACTTCTTTCTCTAATTACACTTACTAATCCCAGGCTTCTTATTCCCAGGCAACCATCAATTACTCTCACCTTGTAGTTCTCTCCTCCTGTTTCCAACCCCAACCCTTCTAGATTGTGAGTTCCTACAGGAATAGGGCCTCTCTCTCCTCCTGTAATGTTTGTCAAATGTTGTTCAATGTATTGTAACCTTGTCTATACTGTGCCTATTGTACAGCGCTGTGGAATATGCTGGCGCTTTATAAATAAAGAATAATAATAATAATAATAAATAACAAAGCAGTGCAGATCAATGATATGAGGTGTAGGGATGGGCTGGCGGTTCGATCCGAACATGAGTTCGATTTGAACATTGCGCGTTCGGCCATTCAGCGAACATCGAACATTTCCGCTGCGTGTTCGCCCACAATGCACTTTTCCACTGGCCTGAAGCTTGTAATTGGCTACAGCCTTGCACCTGACCACAGGTCAGGTGCAAGACTATGCCAATAAGGGCTCAGAGTCCTGATTGGGCAAATTTTGCCCAATCATGGGCTCACAGAGCTAAGTCCCGCAGCACACTATATAAGGCTTCCCCGCAGCCCCAGCACATGTTTTTTTTGCAGGAGTGAGAGGAGATTAGCAGATTTCTGTGAATTGTAATCTGTGTCTTCTCACTGCCAGCTATTGGGGTCTCACTTTCTTCTATCAGATATCTGGGAATTGTAATCTGTGTCTTCTCACTGCCAGCTATCAGGGGGTCCCACATACTTCTAGCAGATATCTGGGAATTGTAATCTGTGTGTTGGCACTGCCAGCTGCTGCCAGGCTATCAGGCTGTATCACTGACGTATAGCATTGTTCTGCTGACGTATCACTGACGTATCACTGACGTATAGCACACTGTCAAGTTGGCTCCAGTGACAAGGAGATAGGGGGTGATGACGATGATGAGGTCACTGACTCCACCTGGGTGCCTGGTCAAACAGAGGAGTCAAGGGAGGAGGAGGAGACACAACAAAAACTATGCAGAACGTCCTCTATGAGCAACCATAGCCAGTACAAGGCATCAGATGTCAAGACTGCTCAGGTGCAGAACGCTGTTGTCTCGCAGTACACGTCCAGGATCTCTGCTGTCTGGGAGTTCTTCAAGACATGTGCAGCAGACTGCAGCGTTGCTATTTGTAAGCTATGTCGGAAGATGATCAAGCGTGGGAAAGACAGACACTTGGGTACCATGTGCTTGAGGCGACATATGACCACCTGCCATGTATCCCGTTGGCACAACAATTTGCATAGGTCCTCCTCCTCATCTGTCTCTACCCCCACTATATGTCCTGCAATGTCATTGCCTACAACCTACAACCTCCACTGACAGGGATGATGCTACAGTAATGGGTATACCACGTCCTTCCTCTGAATCTGCGAGCATCCCATCAGCTGCAGATTTATGCAGTCAGATTTCGTTGCCCCAGCTGCTGCAGCGGAATATAAAATATTGTCCCAACCATCCACATGCACAACGTCTAAATGCCAGCTTGGCAAAATTAATTGCATTACAGCTGCTGCCTTTCGAGCTGGTAAACTCTGCTTCCTTCCGTGAATTTGCCGAATGTGCAGTACCAAGTGGCAGGTTCCAAAACGCCATTTCTTTTCACGGAAGGGCAAGCCAGCACTATACCAGCACGTGGAAGACAATGTTATGGAGTCATTGGTAAAGGCAGTCAGCAGCAAGGTGCACATTACGTTAGACACGTGGTCTAGCAAGCATGGACAGGGCCGTTACATTTCCTTCACGGCACACTGGGTAACTCTGCTTGCAGCTGGGAGGGATCCAAGACGGGGCTCTGTGCTGGAGCTTGCTCATCCACCACACCTCCAGAAAGCTGTTTATATGAGGTCTGTCTGCTCCACCACCTCTTCCTCCTCCTACAATGTCTCTGGCAAAGTGGCAGTTAAACCGACGCGTGGCAGGGGCTACGCAATGGCTCAAGCAAAAAGATGCCATACTCTGCTTGAGCTGGTTTGTTTAGGGACAGGAGCCACAACAGGCCAGAAATTGTCAGCTCTGCAGGGGCAGGTTCAGAGATGGTTAACACCATGCCAGCTTGAGCTGGGAATGGTCGTCTGTGATAATGGCAGCATCCTTCTCTCTGTCCTACGCCTGGGTAAGTTGACGCATGTACCATGCCTAGCACACGTCCTAAATCTGGTGGTACAGCATTTCCTAACCAGGTACCCAGGGCTGGCAGAGCTTCTCAGCCAGACCATAAAAGTCTGCAGCCACTTCAGATGGTCATTCCCATCAAGTGTTCGCCTGGCAGAAATTTAAAGAGAATTCCACCTTCCCACAAACTGCCTGATCTGTGACATGCTCACCAGGTGGAACTTGGCATTAGCAATGCTGCAGCATCTGCACAAGCAGCAGAGGGCCATCAATGAGTACCTGTGTGAGTATGGCACAAGGGTAGGTTCAGGTCAACTTGTTTTTTTTCCTCCCCACAGTGGCTGATGATCAAGGATGCATGAACTGTACTGTCACCATTTGAGGAGGCAACGAGAACAGTGAGCAGGGAAAGTGCATGCATCAGTGACACAATTCCTTTAGTGTTCTTGCTGGAGCCCACTCTGTGGGGAATTATAAATGTATCACTAGAGGCAAAGCAGCGGGAGGAAGAGGAGGCCTTCCCTAGCTCTCAAGGCCCCAGTCTTTCCGCAGACAGCATTCCTGTGACTCCTCAGATCAGACAGGCGGAAGATGAGGAGGAGGAGGAATATTTAAGTAGTGGGGCATTGAAAGTGGGGATTCCTCAAGGGAGGGTTTTGTGTGCCCAGAAACCCTAGTAGGACTAGTACGTGGCTGGGAGGAGGAAGTGCACGATGGGGTCATCCTCATTAACCAGGAAGGCTCAGAAGCTAATGCCACCTCCAACCTACGCTGCATGGGCTCCCTTATCCTGCTAAAGGACCCCAGGATTTGTGCTATCAAGAAGAGGGATCATTACTGGTTGGCAACCCTTCTAGATCCACGATACAAGGGTATGGTTGCAGAGCTCATCCTGCCCTTACAGAGGGAGCACAGGATGAAACAACTTGAGGACGATCTAAAGCGACACTTGTGTAACACCTTTCCAGACACTGGTAGTTTACCAACTGATGACACAGGTGCTTCTGAGGCTGCGGATGATCAGAGGAAGAGCGGTGAAGGGGGCCGCTTGACTAATGCCTTTTCCAATTTTTTTAGTCCATGACACCCAGGGACGTCAAATGTAGGCACCCATTGCCAGCGTCTTTTCCATATGGTGCAGGACTACTTAGGGGCAAGGGCAGACCTGGATTCCTTTCCAGCAGATGATCCACTGGCTTACTGTGTGTTAAGATTGGATCACTGGCCAGAATTTAGCCAATATGCTATGAAGCTACTAGGTTGCCCTTCATCCAGTGTACTTTCTGAAAGGACGTTCAGTGCCGCTGGAGGTTTTGGTCACAGACAAAAGAGTGCGTCTGTCCACTGACTCTGTAGACCGGCAGACATTTATAAAAATGAACACCAAAAGAAACGGGTCTCAGGCAGCTAGTTCCAAAATTTATTCGGGGAGTGAAAAACCCCAAGTAGTAAGAAATCGTAGTAACGTTTCGGCCTCAAGCGGCCTTAATCATACATAACAAATAAACCAAACACCCATCCTTTTAACCCCATATACACCAATCCGGTCGCTTTTCTTAAACAACAGCTGTATTGTATAATCCACTTGAAAGTACGAATAATTACACCTAAATGTTAATATGCAAAGAAAAGGTTAAACTCAACCAAGAAATGAAAAGACTAACCAAACAAAATAAAATAAAAGAAAATGAAAAAGCATATGAACAAAAATAAAGGAGCTCATACTCAACTGCACTCAGATGCAGCGCGGTGTGCAGGGGGCCCTATCCAATGGTCTGTAGGGACATAAGGCAATATAAAGAAATCATATACAGCGAAAAATGTCCACCAATATAAGGACAGGGTGCACTAATAACAATGATGTAAATCAAATTCTCTGTTGAGGCCCCTGGGCCATAGTGTATCCAGTCTATGTATCCAGCGCTTTTCTTTCTGTTTTAACAATTTAATCCTATCCCCTCCTCGCCGTGACATGGTCTATGATCTGAAACCTAAGTTGTGCAACATTATGCGCAAGTTCAAAAAAATGTTCGGGTACCGGCAAGTCATACCGGCCAGTCCTGATGGTAGACTTATGTTTAGAGAAACGTTCTTTCATTTTTGTCGTGGTTTCCCCTACATATAGTAAGCCACACGGGCACTTTAATGTATAAACCACATACGATGACTCGCATGTGTAAAAGTCCCGAATCCAGATTTTATCACCTGTATGGGGGTGTAACAAAAAATCTCCCTTAAATCACTGTATTACAAGAGGAGCAACCAAGGCACGGAAAAGTGCCTTTTTTGGGGATACCCAAGAATTTGTGTTGTTTTACTTTCAGGGGGCCAATATCAGCTTTTATCAGGTGATCCCTTAAATTTCTATTACGTTTATATGCAAAAATAGGGGGATCAAGAAAAAAGGGAATTTCTCTATACGCCCTATGTAGAATGCCCCAATGTTTACGAATGACGTTATTAATACGTCCACTGACTTGACTAAATTTGCTGACAAAAGGGATACGTGTTTTGTGGCGGTGTTTAGGGGTTCTTCTCGAAATCATGGTCATCCTATCGAGACTTTCCACCCTTTGTAATTCACATCGGAGGAGAGAAGCTGGATAACCCTGTGTTTTAAACTTATTGACCATACCTTCTAATCTAACCTTATGGACCCCAGGGTCTGATACATTCCTAACCACCCTCAACAATTGGCTACGTGGTAAAGCTCTAAGTGTATTTACTGGATGGAAACTCCGAAAATGTAATAAGCTGTTCCTGTCAGTGGGTTTAGTGAATAAATCACTTGACAAACGTTCTCCTTCTATAATGAGTGTTAAATCCAAAAAATGTATCCTCTCTCAACTATGTGCCATGGTGAACTTAATATGCTCATTAACCCCATTGATATCCTTAAAGAAAGTTTCCAAATCCTCCAGATTACCAAGCCAAATCCCAAAAACGTCGTCAATGTAACGCCACCAGACATGAACAAATCGAGCAAAAAACGGATGACTATACACGAAGTTTCTTTCAAATGCATCCATAAAGAGATTTGCATAAGCAGGCGCCATATTGGACCCCATTTTTGTCCCCCTGCATTGTCTATAGCCCGTGTCTCCAAAGAGGAAGAGATTATTACATAAAACAAATTGCACAAGCTTCAATAAGAAAACTGTCTGCATCTCAGAAAACGCATTCTCCCTAAGTGCCTCATTAATAGCTCTTAAGCCTTCTTCATTGGGAATGGATGTATATAAGCTAATCACATCCCAAGTAAATAGGATAACTGGTCTCTCTAGAGACAAACTCTCCAGGCGATGCAAAACATCCTTACTATCCCAAATGAAGGACCTTGTTTTTAAAACCAGAGGCTGAAGAATCCTATCAAGGAAGACCGAAATGGGCTGCAGCACGGAATCCGAGCTCGCCACTATCGGTCTCCCTGGAGGATTTATCAGGCTCTTATGCACCTTGGGCAAAATCCCATGTTTTATAAAAATTAATCAGTCCTGGATCAGCAGCTATCACTCCCCTGTTGCTGATGTAACTGAATAGATTGGGGATCTCTTCTGCATTCCCAAAACCTCCACCACTGCACTCTTCCACAATACCTCAGAGGGGTTACGGTGTGAAGGCACTAGTTGGCACCAAAGGTCCACTTTTAATGCACCTGTTGTTACTTTCATCCAAAGCCTGCATAAATTTCTCCATAATTTAGCCCAAAAAAAAAATCACTAAACTTGTTCTGCGTGTCTTAAAACGTCTCCTTTTTTCATACAGGCTGCCATCCCAAACTGTTTTTTATGAATAGATTAAGGCTGGGGTCAGACTAACGCATTTTTAATGTGCGTTTAGGCGCACTTAATCACGGCTGCAGTAGTAGTAAATGACGGGCAATGACGGCCAATATACGAAGTACTGCCGCACGAAAGTCCGGCCGCGCAATGCAAGTGGAAAATGAACTCTAATGTACAGAGTGCACTGCGGCGGCATAGCAGCGTGTGTGTGTGATTAGCAGATGTCAGGCGCTGCTAATGTCCAGCCTAGATAACGTCCAGATGCAAAAAGTGTTTTATTGACGATCCGTAGAAAATCATGTACGAAAATGCGCGTCGTCTGACCGTTTTTGCGCATTCGGGGAAAAAATACGGCAATGCGTTCGGACGCATTTTTTGGCTGTCGCTGCAAATAATGCGTTTGTTTGACCCTAGCCTAAAGGAAAACCATTTACCGTCATTTGAAATGTCATTTTCTCTTTTTATATGTTTCTATACATCCTAGAAATCCGCCACTTCACGGGCAGGTTATGGAGACCTCCTAGGCACGATATTTGAAGGAATTTTTCGTTTTTATTCTTAACCTTTATTTCATGGAAAAATCACTGTTCCTTTAACCCCTTAAGGACCGAGGACGTACCATGTACGTCATTGCAGCGGGTCTCTCTTAGACCCGCTGACGTACATGGTACGTCCTGCCGTTTTTGAGCTGCTGGAAGCGATCGGATCGCTTCCAGCAGCTCAAACGCCATTGCAGGATGCCTGGGAGTCCAGGCATCCGTGCAATGGCCGTTAGAAGTGCCGGGGCACCATGTGATCGCTCCCCGGGAGCGATCTACATCCGGTTTGCACCGGAGAGGTGCCCGGCACTTCTACAGAGCGCTGGAAGCGATCGGATCGCTTCCAGCTGCTCTGAGCATATTACAAGGATGCCTCGACATCGAGGCATCCTTGTAATATACTTACCTGCCGCCGGTCCGTCCGTGATCGCTCCCCCGAGCGATCACTTCCGGTAGCGGCAGGAAGTACTGAGTGCCACGAGGTATCGTGGCACTCAGTACAAAAACGATCACATCAGTGATCAGGTGCTCTGCTGGGTGCCTCGAGGGATCAAGGCACCCAGCAGAGTAAAAAAAAGTGGAAAAAAAAGTTAAAAAAAAGAAAAATAAATAAAATAAACTGACGGTTAGGGTTAGGGTTAGGGTTAGGGTTAGGGTTAGGGTTAGGGTTAGGGTTAGGGTAGGGTTAGGGTTAGGGTTAGGGTTAGGGTTAGGGTTAGGGTTAGGGTTAGGGTTAGGGTTAGGGTTAGGGTTAGGGTTAGGGTTAGGGTTAGGGTTAGGGTTAGGGTTAGGGTTAGGGTTAGGGTTAGGGTTAGGGTTAGGGTTAGGGTTAGGGTTAGGGTTAGGGTTAGGGTTAGGGTTAGGGTTAGGGTTAGGGTTAGGGTTAGGGTTAGGGTTAGGGTTAGGGTTAGGGTTAGGGTTAGGGTTAGGGTTAGGGTTAGGGTTAGGGTTAGGGTTAGGGTTAGGGTTAGGGTTAGGGTTAGGGTTAGGGTTAGGGTTAGGGTTAGGGTTAGGGTTAGGGTTAGGGTTAGGGTTAGGGTTAGGGTTAGGGTTAGGGTTAGGGTTAGGGTTAGGGTTAGGGTTAGGGTTAGGGTTAGGGTTAGGGTTAGGGTTCTAAGGGCAGGGTCAGGGGTAGGGTTAGGGTTCTAAGGGCAGGGTCATCTTGGGGCTGAGTGGGATGTTCCTAGCCTGCCTCATCAGAGAGGCAGGCTAGCAACATCCAATCAGAAGTTAGAAAAAAATCAAAATAAAATTTCTAATTTGTCAGGTCAGGCCAATATTTTGTAAATATTGGCTCTGACCTCTGTGATTCTCCCTCCCTCTCCTCACTTGTGTTTTGGTGAGCGAGAGAGAGAGATCAGATTTGACAGGTTAGAGATTTTAGTGAGATTTAGTGAGATTAGAAAAATTGAGGCAGATTTAGAGAGATTTTAGGGAGATTTAGAAGAATTGAGGCAGGTTTAGAGGGATTTAGAGAGATTTAGGTGTTTATTTGTATTTTCTTGTGAAACCCAACGGTTCTTCTAAGAACCAACAATCCGCTTATATATATATAATAATTATAAAATTTTATAATCTATTATATATAATGTCTGAGAGGGTGTACAGCGCCGAGGAGGCATATGCCATCCTGGCGTCAGAATCTGAGGCATCTGCGTCAGACTCAGACCCTCATTTCGACCCCGCTAACTGCTCAGAGGCGTCGCTAGATACATTATCTATGCTGGCTGATGTATCTAGTGATGTTTCTGATGCAGATCCTGGGTCACCACCTGCCAGCAGGAGACGCACAGCTCCAGCTGAGGAGTGGGTAGTGCCTCATCGCCAGAGGCCAGATATCCCTCCTTTCACGGCAAATCCTGGCATCAATATTGATGTTGCAGGATTTACCGCCACACAGTTTTTGCAGGTGTTTATGGGGGATGATTTGTTGGGCCACATCGTGGCCCAATCAAATCTGTATGCCCATCAGCATTGTGCTGCGAAGCCAGACTCCTACTTGGCAAGGCAGCAATGGACCCCGCTAGATGTGCCAGAATTTCTGAAATTCTGGGCACTTACTATGCTGAGGGCATCATAAAGAAGCCCTCAATTCGCTCCTGCTGGAGCAGTAGCCCCATCTGCTCTACCCCCATTTACCTCCAATCAATGTCACGTAGAAGGTATGAAAACATTTTGCGTTTCATGCACTTCAGTGACAACAGCCTGTGCTCCCCTAGAGAGCATCCCCAGTTTGACAGGCACCAGACTTTTACATTTTATTCGTACATTGTTATGTTCTACAATTGGTGCTGTATTTTGCCAAAATCTTTGCACACCTATGCATGGGGGGCATGGTGTACTCAGGAGATCTTGCAGAAAACAACCTGGAGAGTTTTCATGCAGTAACAAACAACAGTGTCTGCTAAGGCTAGGGTCAGACGAGCGTGATTTCTACGGACTGTACGTCCGTGCAGTACGGACATCGTCAGTACGGAAGACGCAGTAGTGGTCACACAGTCCGTTTTTTCACTGACATTTATTTTTGACAGATGTAGGAGGGACAATAAATTCAATTGCAAAACCATTTTGTCCGTGAAAAATGCAGGACGTATAAATGCAGTCCGTCTGACCACGTTCCATCACTCACACACAAAGCTATGCAGACGTTGCGGACGCAGCGCACTTTGTGCGGCCGTTCTAGCGGTTCTACGTTCTTGCCTGCCTTGCGTCCGTGGGCCGCGGCCGTTGTGCGTCCGCAGTTCAGTGCGGACGTACTTCGTGTGTCGGGCTCCATTGGACTTTATGTCATGCTATCACGGACGTACTTTTAGGCGCGATCACGGACGTGAACACTACGCTCGTCTGACCCTAGCCTAAATCACAGTCCAAAACTACTGTGGGCGTAAAAATCTGAAATTTGAAAAATTACCGCCACACACCTTGTTGCCAAATGTTTTGGGCTAAAACCGTTGCATCCATGGCATCAAAGCACTCCATATGCAATACCTTGGGGTGTCAACATAACAAATATAAACAATTTTCTGGCAATAATTCAAACTGGGGTATGCGGTAGACCCAAAACCAAGATAGGCCTAGCTGAAGAAATAATCTCAATTTCAACTCTAATGACAAAGTCATAAAAATTGTATTTGAACCTTCCCAAAATCCTGGCAAACCTAGGCATGGGGGGCATGGGTGTACTCAGGAGATCTTGCAGAAAACAACCTGGAGAGTTTTCATGCAGTAACAAACAACAGTGTCTGCTAAATCACAGTCCAAAACTACTGTGGGCGTAAAAATCTGAAAATTGAAAAATTACCGCCACACACCTTGTTGCCAAATGTTTTGGGCTAAAACCGTTGCATCCATGGCATCAAAGCACTCCATATGCAATACCTTGGGGTGTCAACATAACAAATATAAACAATTTTCTGGCAATAATTCAAACTGGGGTATGCGGTAGACCCAAAACCAAAGATAGGCCTAGCTGAAGAAATAATCTCAATTTCAACTCTAATGACAAAGTCATAAAAATTGTATTTGAACCTTCCAAAATCCTGGCAAACCTAGGCATGGGGGGCATGGGTGTACTCAGGAGATCTTGCAGAAAACAACCTGGAGAGTTTTCATGCAGTAACAAACAACAGTGTCTGCTAAATCACAGTCCAAAACTACTGTGGGCGTAAAAATCTGAAAATTGAAAAATTACCGCCACACACCTTGTTGCCAAATGTTTTGGGCTAAAACCGTTGCATCCATGGCATCAAAGCACTCCATATGCAATACCTTGGGGTGTCAACATAACAAATATAAACAATTTTCTGGCAATAATTCAAAACTGGGGTATGCGGTAGACCCAAAACCAAAGATAGGCCTAGCTGAAGAAATAATCTCAATTTCAACTCTAATGACAAAGTCATAAAAATTGTATTTGAACCTTCCCAAAATCCTGGCAAACCTAGGCATGGGGGGCATGGGTGTACTCAGGAGACCTTGCAGAAAACAACCTGGAGAGTTTTCATGCAGTAAAAAACAACAGTGTCTCCTAAATCACAGTCCAAAACTGATGTGGGTGTGAAAATGAAAAATGACCACCAAACAGTATCTAATTTGTTTGGAGCAAACGGATGCATCCATAGCATAAAAACACTCCATTTACAATACTTTGGGGTGTTAGCTTCAAATATATGCACGTTCATAAAACTGGGGTATGTAAAAAGGCCCCTAAAAAGAAGATAAGCAAAGAAGATACTGTATGTCAAATTAGAAAATTGACAAGCACATGTCAAAGATTGGCGTAGCACCCCAAAAACAACAGAACAAATCTATATATGGGTGGTATCAATTTACTCAGAAGATGTTGCTGAACATATTTTGGGGTGTTTTTTGGCAGTAACCCATAACTGGATTTGACAATTCATGCCTAAAGTACAATGTGTGTGAAAAAATAACACAAAAAGTGACTACCTGAAAGATTGACAAAGAGCTAGTGCATGGAAAGTGTTAAAATACAACTCTTTGAAGCACCCTAGGGTGTGCCCTTTCTAAAAATATATGGTTTGATGGGGGTAAATTACTTTGGCCGGCTTCAAAAATGTCCCAAATAGGACATGGGTGCATGATGACGAAATGTGAAAATTCCAAGTTGGAAAACTGAAATGCGCACCCCCCAAATAAGGCCTTTTAGCCCCCAAATGACCGACATACCTATACATGGGTGGTATCAATTTACTCAGAAGATGTTGCTGAAACATAGTTTGGGGTGTTTTTTGGCAGTAACCCATAACTGGATTTGACAATTCATGCCTAAAGTACAATGTGTGTGAAAAAATAACACAAAAAGTGACTACCTGAAAGATTGACAAAGAGCTAGTGCATGGAAAGTGTTAAAATACAACTCTTTGAAGCACCCTAGGGTGTGCCCTTTCTAAAAATATATGGTTTGATGGGGGTAAATTACTTTGGCCGGCTTCAAAAATGTCCCAAATAGGACATGGGTGCATGATGACGAAATGTGAAAATTCCAAGTTGGAAAACTGAAATGCGCACCCCCCAAATAAGGCCTTTTAGCCCCCAAATGACCCGACATACCTATACTTGGGTGGTATCAATTTACTCAGAAGATGTTGCTGAACATATTTTGGGGTGCTTTTTGGCAGTAAACCTTAAAGTTCACAGTACATGTATTCTTAAATGCGTTCAAAAAAAAAAAAATCACCAATTTTTTTTTTTTCTCAAACTTTGGCATAGATTTGTGGTAAAATGGTTTGCATGGAAAGAGTCAAAATACCAAGTTTAATACCTTGATTTGTGTACTTTAAAAAAATATGTATATGTGGAGGGTTATTCAGGAATTAGTGACAGATATCAGTGTTACAATGTCACTATCACTAGTTTTGAAAATAAACTCTTTGGAAATGGCAAAGTGCTACTTGCACTTATTGTTGCATAAAATAAGGAAAAAAGCGAGGAATATGTAAACATTGGGTATTGCTAAACTCAGTACTAAATTTAGAAACTACTAAGGAATAAAAATTTTTTGACGGTTGTTGATACATAAGAAATTTTGGGGGTCAAAGTTCGAAAAAGTGGTGTTTTTTCAATTTTTGTGTCATATTTCACAATATTTTTTATAGTAAATTATATGAAATGATGAAAAAAATGGTATCTTTATAAAGTCCATTTAGTGACGAGAAAAACAGTGTAAAATATGTGTGGGTTACATAAACGAGTAAGAGGAAAATTTGACGTAAACACTAAGAGCGCAGAAACATAAAAACAGCTGCGGTCACGAACGGACGGATTTGTGTAAAACCGCCCGGTCACTAAGGGGTTAAAAACATATTTAACTTTTTTCCCACCTTTTATGGGAAATATCTTGCATATATGCCCTCTTGCAGGGCACTCTAAAAATTGAACGTTCGAGTCCCATTGACTTGCATTGAGTTTGGATCGTGTTCGCTTCCGAACTCGAACTTTTGAAATTGTTCGAGTTCGAATGCGAACTGAACACTTGTGTTCAAATCATCCCTAATGAGATGCATGGGTAACTAAGAAAATCAAGAAAGAGCCCAGAGGTCTTCTTCACCAAGAACCAGTTTATGGCTCATAAGAGTGTGAGTGAAAACCTACAATAAATAATGAGATATTTTGGCTTCTATGAGTAAAATTTGGAACCTTTTTTTATATTTAAAAAAGAAAAAAATCTTTTAAGAAAATTCTGAATTTATGTGTTGAAAATTTAGATGCAACTGTGATGGTAGTCCGAGGCGTCTATATCCTGTCTCGGGGACTGTACATAATTTTTGTTTATATTTTTTTTCTATATTTTTTTAAAAATCAGCTGATAAGTAGGGATGAGCCGAACACCCACGTGTTCGGTTCACATTCGAACTCAAACAACTATTTCAAAAGTTCAAGTTCGAACGCGAACACAAACCAAACGCAATGCAAGTCAACGGGACTCGAAAGTTAAAATTTTGAGTGCCCTCCAAGAGGGCATATATGCAAGATATTTGCCGTAGTGCCCTGGGGGACAGGAAACAAGGACAAAAAGTAAAAAAAAAAGTTTTTAAAGGAACAGTGAGTTTTCCATGAAATTAGGGTTAAGAATAAAAACGAAAAATTCCTTCAAATATCGTGCCTTGGAGGTCCCCATAACCTGCCCGTGAAGTGGCGGATTTCTAGGATGTATAGAAACATTAAAAAAAAAAAAAAAAAAAAAAAAAATCACATTTCAAAATGACGGAATGGTTTTCCTTTAATCTATTCATAAACAACTGCTTGGGGCGCAGCCTGTTTGAAAAGAGGAGACATTTTAGGACACGCAGAACAGTTTGTTGATTTTTTGGGCTTAATTATGGTGAAACTTATGCAGGTTTTGCATGAAAGTAACAAAGGTGCTTTAAAATTGGGCCTTAAGGCTAGGGTCAGAGTGGGGCAGTCGGAACGCGCGTGCAGACGCCACTAAATCACGGCGGCAGTAGCAGCACATAACGGCCAATGACGGCCAATATACGCAGTACGTGCGTACAAAAGTGCGCCGACACCACGCAACCAGCAAATGAACGCATTTTTATCAGAACGTGAAACCGCTGCTACTGACGTACAAAGTGCGCGGCGGCCGCATGGCAGCGTGTGTGCGTGATTAGGAGACGTCAGACGCTGCTAGTGTGCGGCCTACATAACGTCCAAACTGCCAAAGTTTCCTGCATTTCGTTGGAGTGTACCTGCGACCGTTGAACATGGCTGCTGGACCAGAGATGGACGTGGAGAGGCTGATAAGCGCTGTGGAGAGCATCCAGGGATCTGGGATACGGCCTGCGAGCGTTATAAGGACAAGGGGAGGAAGGCGAGCGCATGGGTCGAGGTGTCCCGTCATGTGTACCCGGAGTACGATACCTGGTCCGAGAAGGAGCAGCACATACAGAGTGAGTATAATATTATTTAATTCATAATCCCATAAATGTAAATCACAAAAATGATAATAAACAAACAAATGAAATCATTGATGTGAAACTCAAATGCTCCCCAGCTGCCAGGGCACCTCACCTGCATCACTGATGAAATAATTAGATAGAGCATCGCGATACCTGTTGCTGTATCTATTCACAGCTATGATGTCATAGTTCACATCATCCTCAAGACCGACAACTGTGAGGGTATCGTCAAAATTAAAACCATCCCTGGCCCGCACATAATTATGTAGAATGCAACAGCATTTCACTATGTCCACACAGAAGTCCACATTTACATCCAGCGGTCTATGTAGAATCCTCCACTTGTTGGTCAGTATGCCAAAGGTACACTCCACATACCGTCTCGCCCGCGACAGCCTATAATTAAACACCCGCTTCTTCACAGTCAGGTGTGTCCCTGAGTAGGGCCGTAGGAGGTGTGTGGATAGGCCGAATGCTTCGTCACCCACGAAGGCATAGGGGACTGTCACGTCACTGCCAGGCAATGGTGCGGGTCTGGGGATGTTCAGGGTCCCACTCTCAATTTCATTCCACAGTGTGGAGTTCCTGAACAGTGTGGAGTCAGAGTCCTTGCCGTATGAACCGACATCCACATACACGAAACTATAGTTGGCATCTGACACCGCCAGTAGGCCAATAGAAAAGTAATGTTTATAATTCTGATACAGTGAGCCGCTGTGCGGTGGCTTCACTATGCGGACATGTTTGCCATCCACGGCTCCAAGGCAGTTTGGAAAGTTGGCTCTCTCCCAGAATCCTGCTGCAATTTCCAGACATGCCGTATGTGTCGGTCTTGGCAAACATTCGCCCTTCATGGTCTCCCATATGGTTTGGCACACCTTGCGGACGATCTCACCAGCTGTTGATCTGCCAACGCGGAAGCTATAATGCAGATCCTTCAAACTGCACCCACTACCGAGATACCTAGAAGACAAAACAAAACTGTTTGAATATGATCACATACCATGAACACAAGCTAATGTCACTCTCATCATGTTTTTCAGCACAAGAGGCAATGAACAAATGGCGCACAGTACGCGACAACTACATGCGCGTCCAGAAGAAGCAGGCCATGGCTGCGCGCTCTGGAGCTGGTGCGAAGAAGGTCCGGGGTACATTTACGCAGAGCAGCTATCGTTCCTCCGCAGGACCCAGGAGCCGCGCAGGTCTGTCAGCAGCATGGACCAGCCATCGACCTCCGGCACCCAGGCACAACAAATGGTGCCAGGAGATTCTGCCAGCTGCCAGGAGGAGGAGAACCAGGGTGGTGCTGAGTCGCAGATGGAGGAGGATTTGGCGACACCACAGGTGGCAGGTACCGCGACAACGGCCAGCACCAGACCTGGCCAGAAGAGAAGGGCACAGGCTGCAGACCTGGAGCAGGCCATGGTCATGTTCATGGAGGCACAGACCACCCATGCACACCAACGCTGCATGCTTGCGGACTCCGTCGACATGTCGTTCTCCAATGCATGTACGCTCCTCCTGAACAGGATGAGCGAGGCGGAGAAAATGGAGTATCGCCACAGATCTCTCGGGATATTGGAGGACATCCTTTCACGTCCCCATCACGCAGCCGCCTACCATGCTGTGCCACAATCCGCCAGTGGATCTTCCGTCTCCAGTGAGGTGCTGTCCACCCACCCAGCCATGCCCCCTGGAGCCAGGCCACACACGGAGTCGGGGTCCAGCTGTAGCCACACCACCGGCCCTCATGACCCAGATGCTCCGCGGTATCAGCAACTTTGATACATGAGCTAAATATGTTTGATTATTTGTTTGTTATGTGTTATTGTTTTGATTTTGTATATATACTGACCTTCAGTTTACGAGTTGTAATATATGTCCATAATATATTACAGTTTCTTTTCATTATAGTATTATTTATCAACATTGTTGTCGGAGTCATTTATGATTATGTACGTGTGATGTGATGCCCGTGTGTGTGTGGTGTGCATGTAACAGTGGGCATGTGACTACAGACATGATGCACTCATGTCAGGTGACTGGCAGCGATGTCATGTATACAGGTGTGTGACAGTACGTACCTCAAAGTGATGACCAGCATCTCCTCCGGTGGTATGGCGGGCCGCATGTTGGTGTCCCTCTTGGTCAGCGGCTCCCGTACCCGCGACAACAGTTCATCAAAGGAGGCGATGGACATCCGCATGTAGTTGAAGAACTTCGCGGGGTCCCTCTCTCGCAGTGGCCTGTACAGCGTCACAAAGTGTCCATGCGTGGGTCTGGCAGCGTTGATTTCATGAACCCAGGTTCGCCGCTTTCTCTTCCTCTTTAGGTACAGGTACCCCATCACACCAAACACAAAGACGTGTGCAGGATCCATCTTAGAAAAACGCCACCATCCCCGAAACGACTTTTTATAGCCCTTGCCCTTATTATTTCATTTTTAAAGGGATTAGATTCATCTGATTTTTCTCTTTTTTCACCCCACCGTCATGGAATACGTCCAGAATTGCGCATCGTCCGACCACTCAAGCGCATTCCGTGAAAAAATGCGTGCGCACGCATCGACGTACATTTTGACGGTGGCTGCAGAAAATGCGCTCATCTGTCCCTAGCCTTAGTGTCGGCAACCGTGCTGTCACACCGTAACCCCTCTGTAGTATTGTGGAAGAGTGCAGGGTTGGACCCTGCGGTCCAATATTAAAATTATATGAATCTGGTAATATAGGCGTCAGTGGCAGTGCACCCAAATATTGTGCCTTTGGTGGCAGCAAGTGCCTTCACACCATAACCCCTCTGTGGTATTGTGGAAGAGTGCAGTGTTGGACCCTGTGGTCCAATATTAAAATGATATGAATCTGGTATAGGCGGCAGTGGCACTGCACCCAAATATTACTGCGCTATAGTGTATGGCAGGATGGAAGCGCACCAGCAGTAACAAGCAGCAGAATATACCAGACAGGTGCACAGAGCGAGAGTAGTTGTTATAACAAAACCAGCTCAACAATGTTTAGGCACTAGTACTAGTACTGCGCTACTGTATATGGTGAGAATTGGCGCACACCAGTCCCGGCGGCTCACAATATTACAATCCAAACTCAAACGGGTTAAGTAGCCAAATTTGTAAGAAGAAGAATTAATGCAGCACATGAATCCTCACACTGCCGGGCAGCACCTTAATGCCCAGTTCACACCTAAGCGTTTTATAGCGTGTTCCTGCACGCTGTAAAACGCATAAACAGGGAAATCCCATTATTTGCTATGGGGCCCGTTCATACCTGGACGGTTTACAACGCACAGGAACGCGCTGTGAAATGTCCTGCGCCCAAAGAAGTACAGGAGCTTCTTTGGGGCGTATTGCAGCGCATTCACTCTGCAGTCTATGGCCGTGAACACGCTGCAATGCGTGTTTGCATGTTTTTTACGTTTGCGCGATACGCACGTTAAAAAACGTGCGCATTGCGCACGTGAAAAAAAAACACAGGTGTGAACCCAGCCTTACAGTTTAATTAATGCAGCATATGATTCCACACACTGCCGGGCAGCACCTCTACAGTTTGTGTATCCAGGAATCAGGTGAGTATTAGAAAGAAAAAAAAAGTAACATTTTATGTTGCTGGGGACATTTAAAAATGTCCTCGGATTTTATTTTTTTAAAAAAATGTGTCACCTTACCTTAGCCTGGTGGTCAGTGGGGGCTCCCTGGATCCTGGTTGTGGGGAAGGGGGGGTCTGCCGCTGCTCCCTCCCTGGAGTCCCTGCACCACCTCTCTGCCACATGCACCCGGCTGGCCAGCCTGCACAGTCGCAGCTCTGTCATCCTGCACCCGCATGCTCCTCAAGGGGTCCTTGGGAGGGAGGCTCTGGCGGGCTGCCCTCTACAGTGCCTGATTAGAGGGCCTCGTCTGCCTGATGTTTTAGCAACAAGAATGTTTTATCCTATAGGCTTCAATGTTAAAAATATTCCCATTTTAATTCAATATCTATTAAACCATTGCTTATAATATTCTGCAGTAAAGAGACTTTTTTTAAAAAAAAATTTTTTAGAACTTTTGGCAAACATCCCAAAAAGTTTGAAATTCGCAAACTTTCGAACGGCCAATGTTCGAATCGAACTCCGAACTGAGCAAACCAAACAGCTCATCCCTAGTGATAAGAATAGGAGGACATCGCTCAGGCTCCGTATTAGCCTCCTGGTTGGCGTTGGTTGGCAGAGTTGCAGTTCCGGATGCAAACATGCGCAAGAGGAAGATTGAAGTCACTTGAACGGACGAGCAATGGGGCATGCATGAGCGGAAAAGAAAGCCGGACTGAACTCCATTGAGCAGCCGTGTTTTGAGAAACATGCCTGGAAGAGGAATTCAGATTGTGGTTTGCGGAGAATGGTGGTTGGCAGGAGACAATGATGGAAGACTTCTGATTGGAAGCAAAAAAGCAGAATTTTAATTTAGTAATTATTTTTGAAAGTTGGTTCGGTTTATAAGGGATCTGTCTTCACTTGGTGTTATGCTCCTGATTAAGTGGGACATGGATCTTAAGAAACACGATGAGTGTGCTGAGGGACCTTTAATAGTGGACTTCTCCATCAAGCATACTTATACCACCTGGTGGACGGCTGATTGAATTTTGGATGTCATCGGGAGGTCTGAGTCTCTGTGGCAGATGTTTTGGGCACATTTTTATTTGTGCTTTTATTTTGTGAGTTTGTTTTTAACTTTTAATACTTTTTATGTGATATTAAATTACTACACTTTATTGCTCTATTTCCTGCTCTTATTTCAGACAGATTGAGTGACAATAGAGATTGTGTATTGGGGCGACCTAACTGTATCTGTGGGGCCCCAGTGGTGTTGATATATATATATATATACACACACACACATAGCTTGACGCGTTTCACCCGCTTCACCTACAGCGCAAGATTAAGCCCTAAGCAGACGAAACGCGTCGAGCTATGTGCTTCCTTTGATTTTAGCTGTTCACTTCTTATTGGTCATGTGTTTGGGTGATTTTGAGCAGACACCCCTGGCCTTCGTTCTGCCAAAGATTAGAGGTATGTAGGTGGCTCGAACCACCGAGGTATTAGACAGGCTTGTTGTCATGAGGCTTGCCCTCCATGTGCACTGTCAGTGGGAGTTCCTATGAAGTGCCGCTCATCCCATACTTTATTCATCTCACTTTAATTTATCTCCCTTGTTTAGTGTAGTTTCTGTAATAAAATTATTGTGTTTGGCACTTGCCGTGCACTTCGTGCATTTTGGTGTTGCATGGTAGAGTAAATCATGGTCACTGCAAGAAACTGATACACAGCTTAGGTGATTGAAATGAATGCGATGAAACATTCCCACAGTTACTATAACTCCACCATATAAACACAAAGCACAGCCCAGTGTGAACAGGACGACAGCCAAAAGCACAAGAGAGGGATCACTTCCCGCATCTCCTGGTTGTACTGACAGAAGGTTGGACCAGGGTCTTGTTTCTACGCACTAGCGAGGGTCCTGGTGTCTCTTGAATGGAAAGTGACCTTCCTGGGAGATGGTTGGCCGGCTTAATAAGTCACAACGTGTCAAAAGCAAACGGTCACATGTCGCCAACTTGTCTCATTAGTAGACCTAATACATTTTGTTCTTTAGTGACACCTGTTAGTGGCCACATCTGTTACTGTTATGATTATTCCCCCAAATATCTATATATAGGCGCCACTAAAGACCAAAATATCCTTTTGTCTCATCTTAGCTGTGAAACATGGTATAAAGAGCATCATGGATTGAGCTTTTGCTGCCTCAAGGTTATGGATACTTTGCAATCATGTGTATTGATACATTTTATATCCGGTGTAGCAGCTCGTAAAGCTTAATGGAGGTTGTGAAACGCAGCACAAGAATAACCTGAAGAGCGCAGGTAAATCAACTAAAAATGGCTGAAAAGGAAAAAGATGAAAGTGTTTGTACGATCTGGGCTCATTCGTGTGAGACGCTGAGACATGACCTTAATGCCGGGGTCAGGTGAGCACACTGGGTGCGCCTGTACTGACATGCCCCCCGGTGCCGTCACAGCATTCTGACAAACAAATTGCACGCGTTACAGCAGACGTGCTGAAAGCCTCCCCGCCGAAACACTACGACGAGCGTTCGACATGGCTGCAAAGCGCGATCATCCATGGGAGAATCGAGCCTCGCAGCGCTGAGCGCACTAACTACAGTCAGTGAGGTGGCCACATGGGCGTCAGGGTGGAAGGAATGTCCACTCACGGACGTTCCTTCCACTTTGAAAAATGCTCGTCTGACCCCGGCCTAAGAGTTCAGCAATCAAGAAAACTCAGAATCAAGATGAGATATTGCGTTTATCATTATAATCAATATAATCGCTTTGCTCCTGGGGATAAGAAGTGGTGGATCGGGCAATGCTTTTGTGACGGACGCAAACATTTTTATATATATAGGTTAGAGGTCACGTACCTGTGCGTATCCATATAAACTGAGGATTTGTGCCATTGGAAGTGTGGTGATAGATGTTCGACCTCCTATAAATCCGGCGACTTTACTCCGCTCCTGGCAGGAATAGTTAGGAGCTTCCCTCTGGTTTCCAGATAATATTTGCAGAGTGTCTTTTATCGCCTTATTGGAGTCTCCACATGCATCATAAGCGTGATAACCCAAAGTGACGTTGGGTAAAATACTCGGGTTCCTGTTAATCTCATCAATAGCGAAGATGAAAGCCATCAGACTGGGGTATTCATCAGGAGAAGGGCTGGGGGGAGATACACACACACTAAGCTAAGCGAGTACGTTTCATTTAATTCAATTTCATAAATAAGTAAAATGAAATGAAAACAAGTGAGTTATGCAACAAATGTAACATTGTGACACACGTGTAAGAGACATCTTTAGACTATCCAATAGAAATATCAGATGTGTCTCCTCGCTTTGTGTTTTACATGAGAGCCCGGGATTAACATGCATAACATAAGGGATTGTACAAAGAGCACTGAAATTCCACCCGAAACCAGGGTCCCCGAAGTGCAGGGAAAATCCACCGAACAACCACTGAATCGAAAGGAAAAAAAGCTGCAAAACTGCCATAAAACATCAGATCTTATAGGATAAGCAGCCGCAAACCTGCTGAATGCATTAAAAAAAAAGCTGACAATCCGCCGAACAGAGTGACGACCAGCCACAGGAAAAAGCCAACAGGCCAAAGAATGGGGGAAAAAACAACAAAAATAATACAGCAACTTTTAAAAGCTGTTTGCAAAAAAAATACTGCATACAAAATGCCTGAAATTAATATATAAGGTCCTATGAATAATAATAAAAAGGTCTGTTAAAGAAAAAAAAAGTGCTATTTAAAAAAATATACCAAAAAATGGCTAAAAAAACTCCTAAAAAATAAATAAAGAGACTTTTCGTTGCAGATTAAAAGAATAAACGGTTTATTAGATATTGAATAAAACAGGGAATATTTCAAAAATTTAAGCCTATGGGATTCGCCTGATTAAACCTTCCAAACAAAACCACTGAACATCAGGACATTTCACTTAGGGGTGAGCTGTTCAGTTCGATCTGTTCGGAGTTCGCATCGAATATCGGCCATTCGCTATTCGCAAACTCCGAACATTTCCGCGGGTTCGCCGCATGTTCGCCCATAATGCACCAAAATGGACCACAATGCACTTTTCCACTGGCCTGAAGCTTGTAATTGGCTACAGCCTTGCACCTGACCACAGGTCAGGTGCAAGACAGGTGCAAGACTATGCCAATCACGGCTGAGTCCTGATCGGGCAAATTTTGCCCAATTACGGGCTCACAGAGCTAAGTCCCGCAGCACACTATATAAGACGTCCCTTGCAGCCCCAGCACGTGTTTTTTGAGAGGAGATTGTTCTGTTAGTGTGTGTTCTCACTGCCAGCAGCTATTGTGGGGGTCTCAATTCTACAAGATATCTGGGAATTGTTGTAATCTGTGTGTTCTCACTGCCAGCACCTATTTTGGGGGTCTTACTTCTACAAGATATCTGGGAATTGTGCTGTGCCTCTGGTCGTCGTGGACGTGGTGCATCCTCTGCAGGGGCACGCCTGTCCTTTCTAACTGGTGCTGGCCGTCTTAAGCAGCAGCAACATACAGAGGATTTGGTGGATTGGCTAACCAGGCCATCCTCATCCTCCGAGTCCTCTGCCAGCCAGGCTTGTAGTGCTTTACAGTCCCCCTCAGCTGCCAAAGCATCTAATTCAGCCTCCATGTCCACAGCTACTCCTGCCGTAGCCTCACCAACATACACGGAGGAGTCTGCTGAATTGTTTGACTACAATGACAGTGACATGCTGCTTGAGGATGCGCAGCAAGTACAGTGCTCTGATTCAATCTCTGATGTTGAGGAAGGGAGTATAATCAACCTAGAAGAAGGGGGTGCCAGTGACAGTCTGTTGTGTCACGCATCTCTGCGTATAGCGGCTTTTCCTCTTACCTGGGCCCTACTTGGCGCATGCCAGGTACCGCCATTGTGGCTGAGCGTGACACAAGTTTATTCAGGCGAATCCCATAGGCTTCAATGTTAAAAATATTCCCGTTTTAATTCAATATCTAATTAACCGTTCATTATAAAATTCTGCAGTAAAAAAATAGATATTTTTTTTAGGATATTTTAAGCATTTTCCTTGATTTTTTTTTTTACTTTTTCTGTAACAGCCCTTTTTATTATCATTCATTGGACCATATATCCATATTGCGAGGTTGGCTCCAGTGACGAGGAGATAGGGTGTGATGACGATGATGAGGTCACTGGCTCCACCTGGGTGCCTGATCGAACAGAGGAGTCAAGTGAGGAGGAGGAGGCACAACAACACGAGGCACAATGTCCTCTATGACCAATCGTAGCCAGTCCAAGGCATCAGAAGTCACAGCTGCTCAGGTGCAGAGCGCTGTTGTCTCAAAGCACATGTACAGGAAGTCTGCTGTCTGGGAGTTCTTTAAGAAATGTGCAGCAGACCACACCGTTGCTATTTGTAATCTATGTCAGATGAGGATCAAGCATGGTAAAGACATCACCGCTTGGGTACCACATGCTTGAGGCGACATATGACCACCTGCCACGCATCCCGTTGGCACAACACTTTGCATAGGTCCTCCTCATTAGGGATGAGCCGAACACCCCGAGTTCGGTTCGCATTCGAACTCGAACTTTCCAAATGTTCGAATTCGAACTCGAACTCAATACAAGTCAATGGGGCTGAAAGTTTGATTTTTAGAGTGCCCTCCAAGAGGGCATATATGCTAGATATTTGCCACAAAAGGTGTATGGGGGGTCCGGGTAGTGCCCTGGGGGACAGGAAACAAGGACAAAAAGTAAAAAAAAAACGTTTTTAAAGGGACAGTGAGTTTTCCATGAAATAAGGGTTAAAGATAAAAACGAAAAATTCCTTCAGTTATCATGCCTAGGAGGTCCCCATAACCTACCCATGAAGTGGCGGATTTCTAGGATGTATAGAAATATGTAAAAACCAAAAAATTACATTTCAAATTATGGTAAATGCTTTTCCTTTAATCTATCCATAAACAACTGCTTCGGGCGAGTGTCTGTATGAAAAGAGGAGACATTTTCGGACACGTAGAAAAGGTTTAGTGATTTTTTGGCTAAATTATTGTGAAACTTATGCAGGCTTTGGATGAAAGTAACAATAGGTGCTTTAAAATTGGACCTTTAGCGTTGGCAACAGTGCCGTCACACAGTAACCCATTTGAGGATATGAATCTGATACAGGCGTCAGTGGCAGTGCACCCAAATATTGTGCCTTTGACGCCAGGCCGGCAAGTACCATCATACAGTAATCCCTCTGTGTTATTGTGGAAGAGTGCAGGGGTGGACCATGCGGTCAGGGCTGGTGCTAGACTATTTTGCGCCCTAGGCAAGACCAGCTACTTGCACCACACCAAAAAAAAACACACAACATGAAACTTCTAAATTTCTTATTATTTAAGAATAAAGTTTGAAAAGCACCAATAGCAAAGGTAAAATAAATATAAATAAACTGTATTAAACCATTTTAAATTAACTCTATTGAACAAATATAAATTAATGAGAAAAAAAACAAGAGTTGGCACGTAAGTTTCAATTTCAGACACAACAAAATTTCACTTTGCATGCCTTATCCTTTGCAAATTTTGATCATGCATATGTATATATATTGCCCAGGCCAGCTCACATCATGCGTATATATATTGTCCAGGCAAGCTCACATCATGCTCACAGATGCGCCATCATCATAGGCGTGTGCAGCTTATTGCATTAGGGTGTGCACCCAAAAGCTCAAACACTTAAAAAAAAATTATGTTATAGATATATATATATATATATCTATATTTTTATATACACACACACGCTCCCTTATGCATACATACATACACACGCACACACTCACACATTCAGCCTAAATATATCATTACAATCAGGGTAATTCAAAGAGAATTGATAAGTCACCGCACGTTCGGTGACTTTTCGTTCTCTTCAATTCGGTTTGTTTTGACGATTCCCAGTTCGGCGACCCTGCGGTGTATTCAGCAAGCACCACAGGGTCCCCGAATTGCAGGGAAAGGTTGCCCAAACTCGCCGAAAACTAACCGCAAAACCCGGCGAATGAACGCCGAAAACCCGCAAAAACATCTAGATTAACCCGCCAGAAAAAGCCGAACAGGAGACGATCACACGTAGCGAAGCCGCCGGAAAAAGCCGACACCGCAGACGAATGGAGTGAATAAATTCGCAAAACAGTTTGCTTGAATGTTTGAAAAGTGAAACGCTGTTTGCAAAGAAACTGAGGGAAAATGTCTGAAATTTACATATATGGTCCAATGAATGATAATAAAAAGGGCTGTTACAGAAAAAGTAAAAAAAAAAAATCCAGGAAAATGCTTAAAATATCCTAAAAAAAAATCTAGAAATAAAGAGACTTTTTACTGCAGAATTTTATAATGAACGGTTTATTAGATATTGAATTAAAACGGGAATATTTTTAACATTAAAGCCTATGGGATTCGCCTGAATAAACTTGTGTCACGCTCAGCCACAATGGCGGTACCTGGCATGTGCCAAGTAGGGCCCAGGTAAGAGGAAAAGCCGCTATACGCAGAGATGCGTGACACAACAATCAGGATAAGGAAATAAACCACAGTAGACACTGGGGACCTCTGCACAGCTAATACCGAAGGAGCCCTATACTGATAGATCGGTCCTTAGAGTGGCCGAATCTGCACTAATGGAAAAAGGTTACCTTGTAGCCGTTCAGAGTCCTGGGAAAACACAGACACCTAAAGGAGATATACTCAATAACTTGCAGGGAAGGACTTCAATATACTAAAGCCGTGGTCTACAGGGATACACAACATATAATACGATAAGCACAGAACAGCTAGGGATGTCCAGAAGAGTGGTCAATAAATAAGCCGGGGTCAAAACTAAAACGTATACCTTGAGCCAAAGCGGGGATATAGCACCAGAGAAAATCTGTCAGCCAGGCCAGAGGGTCAATACCAGGAAGTCAATCAGAAACCTAGAACTCAGACAAGGGGGAAACACTGAGAAAGAACTAGGATAGAATAACAGGGAGCTCTCAGGAACAAATCTGTAGCTGAAGTGAACCAGGATGCAAGAGCATGGTGATATGGGCCCATGGCTTTAAATAGGGGAGTAATCAACCCATATCACCAGCAGAAGCTCAACGAGCAATAAACTTAACCCCTGAGCTGCATGTCAGGGAAAGCAGCACAGGGAAACACATGGAAACACAGACATAAGGAATACAGAGGGCAGGGAGACAGGGTTGGAACGTGGGAACGTGACAACTTGCCGAATTAACACTTTCGCTGCTGAGGCTTTTCCCGCCCCTGTGCTGAGGTCATTTTTACCGGTTTTGCTCATCATGTTTAAACGTGTTTTGAAGGCTTATTTTAGTATATGACCCAGACATATTATATATCGTTCTTTCCGTCAGACTCGGTAGATTCATAATATGTCATTATTATATGTATACGTTATGTCATGTCTGTATATTATAACAAAAAATGCAATAAAATATGTATTTTCAAATTTTTCCAATGTGTAAAGTGTTTTTTTTCACATTTTAACATGCGAGCAATTGCGGTTATATTTTGTATGGGGTGCGCTTGTTAAAAAAATTAGAGATGGGGTCTCGTTACATTTTTTTTTGGGGAAAATTACACTATTTTTAACAAACGCACCGCATACAAAAATCGTTAGTGCAGCATCATTGTTCACATTATAATTGAAATGGGAACAATATTGCTGCATTAACAAACCAAAAAAAATAAAAAAAATTTTTTTTTTTTTTTTTTATAATTTTTTTTTTTTAATTTTTTTTTTCATTTTTTTTTTTACAAACTTTTTCACTTTCATGTTTGGTATCGTTGGAACGGCCATGCTCTGGCCGATCCAACCATACCAAACATTAACCCCTAACTGCCACGGATCGGGAGATAGGGAGTTCATTGGAACTCCCTATCTCCACAGTTGGTGGCAGTTAGGGGTTAAGTCCAGGACTGGCGTCATCATGCTACGCACGATGATGCCAGTCCTCAGGGGGAGTTCCCGGAGGCTTGGCCGACATCCAAGATGTCGGCCAGCTCCGGGAAAGGATCGCGAACCGGCGCTTTTCAGCGCTGATTCGCGATCCAGCTCCCCAGAGGTTAATGCCAGGCACCATTTGGAAGGGCAGGCTGTGCCCTACCAAATGATGCCTGGGTTAACCCCCGCAGAGCCGCCGATCGGGAGGGAGAGAGGTCCGAAGGACCTCCCCCCCTCCCTTTCAGGCGCCTCCTCCGCACATGCGGGGGGGCGCCTGAATTAGGTGTCAACGCGCTGCCGCGATGACACCTAATTCCGGCGGCTGCGGTTCCGGATGCGTGGCTGACATCGAGGATGCCAGCCCGCACCGGGGGGGCCAGCGATCAGCCGGAACCCGGCCGAACGCTGACCCCAATGGGAGGACGCGCTCGGCGCGTCCTCAGCATCGAAGTGGTTAAACCACCGAACAGCAGGGCATTTTGGGAACCTTTCACTGCTGGTTTGTGTTCTCTTAATAGCCGAAGCATTGTTTTTTTATGGGGATTCACTGCCCTCGAATAGGCACCAAACAGGCACTGTATGTGCAGGCAATTCGCCAGGATTTGGTGAATTGCCTGCTCTCTGGATAGCCAAATGGCCAGGAAAGGTAACGACCGCTGATTTTCAGCGTTCGGTTACCTTTCTCCAGCCATTCGGATCTCTTTGGATAACCCTGTATGTTTATAATTCAGAGGTGCAGCAGCCTTGGCCATCCAGTTGTTTTTGATCTACATTTCCCATGAGTCTCGACTAACCCAATTAGTGGCTGAGTATTGTGGCCGATTGTGTTTTATGACTATCAGGGTTATTCAGAGAGAGGTGAAACTCAGGAGAATGACTGGAGAAGTGAAAATTCGAGGTCAAAATAGCCAAACAAGAAAAATTCTCCCATTTATCTCACTTTCCAAATCGGCTATTTGGTCCAGATTGTTCTCTTTTCCTGCCATTCTCCTGGTTTTCACCTTTCTCTGAACAACCCTGAGAGAGAGGTGAAAGCCAGGAGAACTGGCAGGAGAAGAGAACAATCTAGACCAAATAGCCGATTTGGAAAGTGAGATAAATGGGAGAATTTTTCTGATTTGGCTATTTTGACCTAGAATTTTCTTTTCTCCAGTCATTCTCCTGAGTTTCACCTTTCTCTGAAAAACCCTGTCAGGGTTATTCAGAGAGCGGTGAAAAGCAGGAGAATGACTGGAGAATGGAAAATTCTAGGTCAAAATAGCTGATTTGGAAAGTGAGATAAATGGGAAAATTTTTATGGTTTGTCTATTTTGACCTAGAATTTTCACTTCTCCAGTTATTCTCCTGCTTTTCACCGTTCTCAGAATAACACTGTGAATTAGACATGTGCACAGCACAAAATTTCGTTTTGAACTAATGGATTAGTCCTAAAATGCAATTTATTTAGTTACTAAAGAAATTCGTTTTCAGTTCTTTAGTATGAAAACTAATTTCATTCATCCGAAAACCAATGGATACAATTACTATTGTAGTGGCTCCTCAGAGGGCTGAGATCGCTGCTTGTTACAGTATCTCTCACTCAGCACAATGTGGGCCATATTACATAGTTGGTGCCAACATAACCAGAGCTGTTGTAAACTTCCCAGAGCCATTAGAGCCTATGGAGGTTTTCAGTTTACAACAGCTTTGGTTAAGTTAGCACCAACATTGTAATACTGCCCCGTGTCAGGCAAAGCTGTTACAGTTACTGACTGTTCGCTGCTCATCACAGCGCTCAGAGTTTCAGTAAAGCTAGTAATAATATTTTTATGTATAAGAGGTTAGAACAATATTATTTCCTTGTTTTACTGAAACTCTGAGCGCTGTTACAGTCAGTTACTGTAACAACTGAGCCTGATACATTGTACTGAGAGATAATGTAACAAGCAGCCGATCTCAGCGCTCACAGCCACAGGATTTAAAGGGCTGAAAAAAAGGATCCTCTCTGTATAATGTTTAGAACATCCTCCTACATTAATTATACCCCTATCTGTATAATGTATACAACATCCACCTGCATTAATTAATACCCCTCTCTGTATAATATATAGAACATCCTCCTCAATTTATACCTTTCTCTTTATAATGTATATAACATCCTCCTGCAATAATACCCCTCTCTGTATAATGTATAGAACATCCTCCTGCATTAATTAAATGCCCCTATCTGTATAGAACATCCTACTGCATTGGCATGTGGAGGGTGCAGAACTTCGGATGTTGCGCTCTTCATTGCTGGTCTCCTTCACTCATCAATGTAATATCACAAAAAGGACTGAAACTAAAATGTAGTGCATTTTATTTTAGTTTCTTTCGTTTTTTGTACTGAGCAGTTTCGTTTCTCTTGAGTCATACTAAAACTAAATTATCCCAAAATTCGTACTAAATCGTTTTAGTACTAAAACGAATGCACATGTCTACTGTGAATGTTTAATCCCGAGGTGAAAAATAACATTGCTTTAGATGTTAAAAGCGGGCAATGAGGAAATTTTGTATTTTTTCACACAGCAGTTAAATGCAGCATATTAGGAAGTTTTAGGTGGGAAATTAACACTTCGCACTCAGAACAGAAGCTAACACCACACCTTCATTCTACATAAAATGTATAAAATTCATTAGACCAGACTAAAACACCTGTTATGCCGTTTGGAAATCACAGGTCATTTAGAGGTGAGAATCTTTGCACGTACACATTAGTTTTTAATTCAATATCTAATAAACCATTGCTTATAATATTCTGCAGTAAAGAGTCTCTTTATTTCTAGATTTTTTAGTAATTTTTAAGCATTTTTTATACTTTTTTCAAAATTTCTTTATTTTGGCGAACTCGAACTGAACACACCCAAAAAGTTCAAAATTCGCAAACTTTCGAACGACCAAAGTTCGAATCGAACTCCGAACTGATCGAACCGAACAGCTCATCCCTACTCCTCATCTGTCTCTACCCCCACTATATGTCCTGCCATGTCATTGCCCACAACCTCCACTGACAGGGATGATGCAACAGTAATGGGTGTACCAGGTCCTTCCTCAGAATGTGACAGCATCCCATCAGGTGAAGATTTATGCAGTCAGATTACATTGCCCCAGCTGCTGCAGAGTAAGAAAAAATATAGTCCCAATTATCCCCGAGCACAGCGTCTAAATGCCAGCTTAGCAAAATTACTCGCATTACAGATGGTGCCTTTCCAGCTGGTAGACTCTGCTTCCCTCCGTGAATTTGCTGAATGTGCTGTACCACAGTGGCAGGTTCCAAAACGCCATTTCTTTTCACAAAAGGCCATTCCAGCACTATACCAGCACGTGGAACACAATGTTATGGAGTCATTGGGAAAGGCAGTGTAACGGGTGGGGTATCGCCCACCAAGGAGTAGTGGAGTTGAGATCCTTAAGGGCTGAGAAATCTTTTTGAAGTTTAAACACTCGTTAAATCTCCCAGAATCAGACACTTGTAGCAACAAGGTAGAACCATACACAGAATCGCTACTAAGTACTAATGGTTTCGAGACCAATAGAATACTTAGAGCACATACAGAAAAACACAGATCACTTGGATGGTTGGTGAATTGATTGGACTGCAGGGCAGTCAGGAAATAAGTATATTTAACGTTAGCTGATATTCAGAGACAGGTCAGCGGTACCTTAAGATGGTAGGAACCAACACATACACTTCGAGGTCTGTTGTACAAACAGGAATGGGTATTGTTGAGGTTAAGCGCGCACTGACAATCAGCATTAAATAAACATGACTTAGTAATGGCAGATTGAAATACTATTTGTGGCTGGCGTACGTGAATCTTTGATTGGGTATAGGCACTTAGCGAGGCCAGGGAAAAGACCCGCCGATGAGAAGGAACACTTCCCCAGTAGCGTGTAAAAACCCCAGCGGCAAGCATGAGGTTAAACCACCAAAACACCACACAGACAATCAGATTCAATCAGCAGAGAATAGTCAGAAATCAGGCCGGGTCAAATAACAGGAGTAGGGATTGAATGCAAAAATCGGGTTGGCAACTGAAAGGCATTCTAGACAGTAAGCAGCGATGCGGGATTCAGACTCCACAACAGGGTGACGAGGCAGCTCCTCGTGCCCTGGTTTAAACCCGGTGGCTCCGCGTGACCATGCTGGGCCCTGCCCCCCTGACGCCACTCGGCCATTCCCCTGTGCTGGCAGCCGGCCAGCAGATGGCACAGGACCTTGCCCAGACCCCCAGGCAGAGCAGAGGGGGCTGAGGACATGACAGCAGTCAGCAGCAAGGTGCACATGACTTTAGACACGTGGTCCAGCAAGCATGGACAGGGCCATTACATTTCCTTCACGGCACACTGGGTAACTCTGATTGCAGCTGGGAGGGATCCAAGACGGGGCTCTGTGCTGGTGCTTGTTCATTCACCACACCTCCAGAAAGCTGCTTGTATGAGGTCTGTCTGCTCCACCACCTCTTCCTCCTCCTCCTTCTCTCTCTCTGGTGAAGTGGCAGTTAAACCGACGCATGACAGGGGCTACGCAATGGCTCAAGCAAAAAGATGCCATACTGTGCTTGAGCTGGTTTGTTTAGGAGACAGGAGCTCCCAGCTTGAGCTGGGAATGGTCGTCTGTGATAATGGCATCATCCTTCACTCCGCCCTATGCAAGGGTAAGTTGACGCATGTACCATGCCTAGCACACGTCCTAAATCTGGTGGTACAGTGTTTCCTAACCAGGTACCCAGGGCTGGCACAGCTTCTCAGCCAGGCCAGAAAAGTCTGCAGCCACTTCAGATGGTCATTCCCAGCAAGTGTTCGCCTGGCAGAAATTCAAAAAGAATTCCACCTTCCCACAAACCGTCTGATCTGTGACATGCCCACCAGGTGGAACTCGACATTAGCAATGCTGCAGTATCTGCATAAGCAGCAGGTGGCCATCAATGAGTACCTGTGTGAATATGGCACAAGGACAGGTTTAGGTCAAATTGTGTTTCCCCCCGCAGTGGCTGATGATCAAGGATGCATGCACTGTACTGTCACCATTTGAGGAGGCAACGAGGATGGTGAGCAGGGACAGTGCATGCATCAGTGACACAATTCCTTTAGTGTTCCTGCTGGAGTGCACTCTGTGGGGAATTATAGATGTGGCATTAGAGGCAGAGCAGCAGGAGGAAAAGGAAGCCTTCCCTAGCTCTCAAGGCCCCAGTCTTTAATCAGACTGCATTCCTGCTGGTCCTCAGATCAGACACGAGGAGGAGGAGGAGGAGGAATATTTAAGTAGTGGGGGCATTGAAGGTGGTGATTCCTCAAGGGAGGGTTTTGTGTGCCAGAAACTCAAGGACTAGTACGTGGCTGGGAGGAGGAAGTGCACGATGGGGTCATCCTCATTGACCAGGAAGACTCGGAAGCTAATGCCACCTCCAACCTATGCTGCAGGGGCTCCCTTATCCTGCAAAGCCTGCTAAAGGACCCCAGGATTCCTGCTATCAAGAAGAGGGATCATTACTTGTTGGCAAGCCTTCTGATCCACGATACAAGGGTAAAGTTGCAGAGCTCATCCATCCCGCAGAGAGGGAGGACAGGATGAAACAATGTGATGACACAGGTGCATCTGAGGCTGCGGATGATCAGTGGAAGAGCGGTGAAGGCCGGGGCCGCTTGACTGATGCATTTTTTATTTTTTTTTAGTTCACGATGCCCAGGGATGTCAAATGTAGGCACCCATTGCCAGCGTCTTTACCATATGGTGCAGGACTACTTAGGGGCAAGGGCAGACCTGGATACCTTTCCAGCAGATGATCCACTGGCTTACTGGGTGTTGAGATTGGATCACTGGCCAGAATTTAGCCAATATGCTATGCAGCTACTAGGTTGCCCTTCATCCAGCGTACTTTCTGAAAGGATGTTCAATGCCACTGGAGGTTTTGTCACAGACAAAAGAGTGCATCTGTCCACCGACTCTGTAGACCGGCTGACATTTATAAAAATGAATCAGTCCTGGATCAGCAGCTATCAATCCCCTGATGCTGACATAACTGAATAGATCGGGGATCTCTTCTGCATTCCCAAAACCTCCACCACTGCACTCTTCCACAATACCACAAAGGGGTTACGGTGTGAAGGCAATTGCTGACACCAAAGGCACAATATTTGGATGCACTGACGCCTGTACCAGATTCATATAATTTTAATATTGGACCGCAGTGTCTAACCATGCACTCTTCCACAATACCACAGAGGGGTTACTTACGGTGTGAAGGCACTTGCTGCCACCAAAGGCACAATATTTGGGTGCACTGACCCTATATCAGATTCATATCATTTTAATATTGGACCGCAGGGTGCAACCCTGCAATCTTCCACAATACCACAGAGGGGTTACAGTGTGACGGCACTGTTGCCGACACTAATGGCCCAATTTTAAAGCACCTATTGTTACTTTCATCCAAAGCCTGCATAAGTTTCACCATAATTTAGCCAAAAAATCACTATACTTGTTCTACATGTCCTAAAATGTCTCCTCTTTTCATACAGGCTGCCGCCCAAAGCAGTTGTTTATGAATAGATTAAAGGAAAAACATTTACCGTCATTTGAAACGTCATCTTTTTAAAAAAATGTTTCTATACATCCTACAAATCCGCCACTTCACGGGCAGGTTATGGGGACCTCCTAGCCACGATATTTGAAGGAATTTTTTGTTTTGATTCTTAACCTTTATTTCATGGAAAACTTACTTTTCCTTTAAAAACTTTTTTTTAACTTTTTGTCCTTGTTTCCTGTCCCCCAGGGCACTACCCAGACCCCCATACACCTTTTATGGCAAATATCTTGCATATATGCCCTCTTGGAGGGCACTCTAAAATTCGAAAATTCGAGTCCCATTAACTTGCATTGAGTTCGGTTCGTGGTCGAGTTCGAACTCGAACTTCTTGAAATTGTTCGAGTTCGAATGCGAACTGAACACAGGGGTGTTCGGCTAATCACTAATTTCTCTGCTGTTTGGTATCTATGAATAGATTAACCATTTCTTCTCTATGGGGGATTTCACTGCTGTCGAATAGGCATCGTATTTTACTAAGCAATTCGCCAATATTTGGTGACCTGCCAACTTTTTGAATAGCCTAATGGCCACAAATTGCACTGTATGCAGAGCCGGCATTAGCAATAAGGCAGGACAGGTGTGTGCCTAGAGGCACCTGTCCAGCAGAGGGCGCTAAAATCCAGATCTCCACTCACTGACTGGGAATTCGATTTTGAATCCTCTCAGCCTGTCAGCGCTGTCTTTCCGTAGGGAGAGATCAGCGCTGTGCAAGCGAGATCCCCGCCCCCTCCAGGAGACTGCCTGGGGTGGGGAGAGGAGAGGAAGCAGCCCTCCCACCATCAGGCTCCCCCCTGCTTCCCTGGCTCTGCGAGCATGGGGAGAGCCAATGGGAGCCTCCTGAACAATGACCCACCCCCTTCCTCACACACAATCACCACCAGCACGTGCCTGCAGCTGTGTGGAGGAGAGGAGCCAGCTGCCTGACACCCTGGCATGCTGTGATCTAGAGAGAGGCAGGTAACAGGGGCAGACATCCCAGCTCACACCCGTCACGGCTCCCCCACTTACCTCTGGATCCATGATGGCTTATACTCCAGTCTCCAGCAGCAGCACGTCCTTCACACACTGCTCGGGGAGGAAGGGGAGAGACCTGGCTGATCGGCAGCATATACTGTATACTGGTCCCTGCTCGCCCCTCTTTCTGCAGGGGAAAGTCTTCTTGGCCCTACTGTTCATATTTAGAAGTTCTCCCCCAAAGTAGCCCAGAGGAAGCAGCAAGAAATGGCAGATTTTCCTCTCTCTTTGCCCCATCCTTCCTCTCCCATAGACAGGGTTAATACTGGTCAGACCATCCAGGACATGGTGCAAAGAAAATACCCCCATCAGTTTTCCTAAGGACACACAAAAGTGCTAATATGACTTACATAGATACCAGTCCTGGCTCTGCAACGTGGTGGCATGTGGGGGAGCAGCTTTAAAGGCTGCAGGGCTGACACTAGAGCAAACTTGCTATAAATGTCAAATATCTGCTACTATTCTCTGGAAGCCCAATATATTTAAGTTACTGCAAGTTTATTCAAGCTGTAAAATGTATTTTATATAAAGGCCAACAGTTGTGTGTATTATTTTTTATAATGGGACCTGTTGAAGATAATTCAAGGTTTCTCTAGATTGTAAGCTCCTATGAGCAGGGCCATCTACACCTCTTGTTTCCATCCTATGTCCATTTATCCGCATCTTGTTCCCTTTTGGTTATTGTAAATTGCTGTGGAAACTGTTGGCGCTATATATATGATGATTATACAATTTTCTGGTCCCTCGCTCTGCTCACACTGGGGTCTGATGATTCTGGATATGCATGTATCTGGGGCCTGATGTGTCTGGGTATACACAGTGGCGTATCGTGGGGGGGGGCAGGGGGACGGTGGCCCTGGCACAATTTTCTTAGGGGCGCATAAATTCAAAACAAATTTGCGCTCCTATTAGTTCCCAGCAACAGGGATCAGCTCGGCAAGGTGTCCATTCATGGACACTGGTGTCCGTGAGCGTCCCTTGCATAGTCCGCTGAGTCCGGCAGGGAGGAGAAGGACAGATCATTCTTCCTGCTCCACTTCACACTGTGCCCTCCACCTCTCACCTTCCATATTAACTCCTTTTAATGAACATGCCACATTCATTTATGATATGGCATGCTTATTCTTTATTATGGGTTACTTAATTATTAACCCCTTAGTGATTGGGTTCGAATCGCTTTTTGGTGCCAATTAGCACCGAATCACGATCCGGCAGCGAAAATGTTAATGCTATACACCGCTGAAAAGGGGAGAGTCTCCCCTTTCCAGCTGTGCAAAATGCATCATTGTTCATTGCATGGTTGGGGAGATAGAGTGCTCCAAAGGAGCCACCCCTCCCCTTCCTGAATTTCCACTACCAGCACCTGCCGATGATGTCATCACGCAGCGTGATGACGTCATTGGCTCCGCCAGCCCCAGAAAATGGCGAGGCAAGCTTCCAGCTTGCCATAAACGCCGAGGGAACGAGCGAGGGAGGTGAGTATCGACAGGAGGGAGGTTCGAAGCCCGCTGACGTACTATGTACGTCCGCGGGTCTAAGGCTAGGGTCAGACTAACGCATTTTTCACGTTGTCTGTGAAAAAGTGTGTTCGAACAAATGCACGTATTTTTTCACGGAATACTCGATAGCGGTCATACGTTGTGCATTTTCGTATGATTTTGTACGGATCATCAATAAAACACTTTTTGCTTCTGGACGTGATGTTGGCCGGATATTAGCAGTGTCTGACGTCTCCTAATCACGCACACACGCCACTAGCGGACGCAGCGCACTCTGTACGTCAGTTCTAGCGGTATCACGTTCTCGAATAAATGCGTTTGTTTGCCACTTACGTTGCGCGGCCGCACTTTCGTGCGGCCATTCTTCGTATGCTGCCCGGCATTTGCTGCTAGCGCGGCGGTGATTTAGTGCGGCTAAACGCACGTTAATACTGCGTTAGTCTGGTACATAGTACAACAGTGGTCGGGAAGGGGTTAATAAGTAATAATAAATATTTTAATGGTCAATATATTTTTATATTTTTTAACCTGTACATCTTTTTATTAAGTTTAATACTTTTAAATCTTAATGTATTTTATTATATAATTTATTTATAAAAAATTTAAATAATTACTTTCATGTATAATTTACTTTAATATTAAAATATAAAATACATATGATTAAATGTGTTTTAATAAATAATTTGCATTAATCTATAATTTTTTTTAAATGTCATTGCTGTGGAGCTCTGACACTCCTACACACAACACATTATTGTGAGTTTTATTGCTATGCAGCTCTGATATGAGCATACATGCCACACATTACTATATTACAGCAATAAAACTCACCGTACTGATTGATGTGAATGAGTGCATCACAGAGCTCCACAGCAATAAAACTCACAGTAATTCACACTCACAGTGTGAATAAGCGTGACTTTAATGTTGTGGAAGATATTGGGATGAGGGGTTAAAAAATACACCTTTGTCTATGTAGACAAAAAATCTTGTAATCACAGGGAATCAAGGCGTGCTAAACAGTCCACAGGTTGGGGGGGCACAATTA